>PVIY010032296.1:0-29095 GCA_004026745.1 Myrmecophaga tridactyla
CCAGTTGTTAGATGCTTCCTGGTTTCAGAGATTGTTAAATGTGAAGAAAAAAAAAAGTGCAACTTGGAGGGGATAGAAGATGGTACATTTGGTGCCTTGTGAACACTGAAGAGAGACTACACAGCAGCACCCAGCCCACCCAGAAAGGAGCACCTGCGCCCAGCTCAGCAGCAGATACCCATATCTCCACTTCGCGAGTGCAGGGTGAGGGGCTCCAACTGCCCAGTTGGCCCCTCAGCTCCTCCACGAGAACTAGCAGCATTACTGCCAACATTTTCCAGAGGAAACTGAAGCCACTTGGCTGAGCAATTGCTTGGGGGTGGTGAAGCTGGGCTTTGAGTCCTCGCTCTTCTCTAGGATGCTGAAGGTGGCACCCATCAGACATTCGCTGAAGGATGCCACCCCTGACCACTCAATTTAGCCCATTTGCCAAAAAAAAAAATTTTTTTTTCCCCCTTAAAGTACATGTTACCTAAATGGTGTCGATTTCTGAGTCAAATTCTGTTTGAACACACTCCACAAGACTAGGCAAAGCCCCCTGTCCTTCACTGTTCTTGGTTGTACCAGGTACTCCTTGTCTCCAGCTGGGCAACCTTGAACTTACTGCTAAGGTATCAACCATAGGCCCAGAGACACATAATTCAATAACATTTTCCCTGCAACTCTTCCTCCTCCTCTTTTCTGATTTTGGAAGATGTTAGTGTAAAATGTCGCATCTTTAGATCAGCATTTTCTAAAACTTGTGGGATATGGCCAGGCTCAACTCACCTGACCCCAATCTAGGGAAGCAGCAGGCCCCCACCTCAGAGCCAGGAGGCCCTCAGGGGCCAACGGGAAGGCCAGACCCTGAGTATTAAATCCCCTCCGGGAGGGAAAGACTTGCAGGAAGATGAGGCAAGTTTTATTACAGATCCTATCACAATGCAAAGGGCTGGTATTCCTGTGACTGAGCTGATCCTGTTACTGTGTAAATCAACAGGAGACCTACAGGAGGTGATGTGATTTAGGATGATCTTCTCGCTGCCAGGGCATCTGTAAGACAAATGCAAAATTTAGCCTGAAATGACCAGACCCATTAATAAAATAAATTCAGATCCCTTCAAGTAGAAATTCAGATGCATTTGAGTCTCCTCTCAGTTCAATGGGCCCAATACCCTTTATCTGCCAAATTATTATAGAAAAACCCTTATTTTCTGCTGTCAAAATCACCACTATACTGGAGGCACTCTCTTGGGTTGGCATGGAGTGCTGCATAGTAACTTAGATTATGCATCAGTCCTCTTGAAGAGGCATCCGTACTTGAACACGTATGAAAAACAGGGCTCGGGCTGTACTGGTAGTAAGTGACAAGGAAAAGCCTCTAACCCAGGGCATTGGGCAGGGCACCCAGGGGGGCAGTTAGGCCGAGACAGGCTGAGACGATCCTAGGCATTGCCTCTTTTCTTTCACTTTTTGTTGTGGTAACATATCTACAGCTCAAAATCTCCCATTTTAACTACTTTCAAGTGTATAATCTGGTGGACTTTAATTATATTCACATACTGGGCTACCATCACCACCACCCAATAGCCCAGTTCTTTCATCTCCTCAAACAGAAACCCCGCACCCATTAAGCAGTAACTTCTCATTCTCTACCTCACCACTTTGCCCCCGTCCCCTGATAACTGGCAATCTACTTTCAGTCTCTATGACTTTGTTTATTCTAGGTATTTAAAAAAAGTGAGATCACAGACAATATTTTTCCTTTAGTGGCTGGTTGAGTTCATGCAACATGGTGTCTTCAAGCTTCATTCGTGTTGTTGTCTGGATTGGAACTTCATTCCTTCTTATGGTTGGGGAATATTCCATTGGCTGTACATGCCACATTTTGTTCATCCATTTATTGGTTGGTGGACACTTGAGTTGTTTCCACCTTCTGGCTACCATGAATAATGCTGCTATGAACATGAGTGTACAAATATCTGTTCGAGATCCTGCTTTCAGTTATTTTGGTATCTTGGCACAGTTCCTGCCCTACAGCTGTGTGGCCTCGCTGAGCAAGGGCAGATGAGCTCAGGCTCTCTGCAGGAGGGGGATAAGAGGCCTGCATTCCGCAATGTGGGGTGGATCTGAGGTATGTGCAGCAGGTAGCTGAACCCACCAGGACAGGGTGAGGTGGACATGTCATATCTAATGCAGAAATGGGAAGGTCATCTGGGAAGTCATTCCCAGGATGCCAAGAGGGCCCCCTGGCGGGAGACCTTGTGAGCATGGATTTAGCCTGCCTGGGTTGGGCTCCCAACCTGCCTGCCATTCTCCCACCTCCATTAGGGGTGACTCATACCTGCAGAAAGGATGAATCATGTGGGTTACGAAACCAAAGGCTTCCCGAGAGGCAGGCTGGAAAGGACCTCAGAAGGGCATCTCCCCAGACCCTGCCCTCTCCCTACCTCTCTTGGCCCCTCACTCCCCATCTCCATCTGCCAAGCTACAGACTCAAGAAACTGAGTTCTGCAGAGGGCCCCAAACAAAGCAATTGCTCCTGGAGATGAAGCGTAAGATAAGCAAAGCCTTTCTTCCCACCTCAATGCCTTCTAGGCCTTTCTTCTCTCCTGTATGAATCAGGCCACAGGGGGCAGGTTGACACCAAGGGATTCCTGGGAGCAATGGGGGAAGAGTCCGGGCAGAAATTCTCACCTCTTACCCTCTGCTTGTTCATGGTATGAACGTTTCCATAATTCTCCAGGTGCTCCACATTATTATTGGATTCAGGCTGCTCCAGGGAGTGGGGGCAAGGATGATTCAATTCACTTTTCCACTGACTCGGCCGGTGCAGCAGGTGTTTACTAAATGTAGAGACAATCATCTGAGTTCGCACTATGGGGCAGGCCCTGGATTCATAAAAACAAAGGTTTACTGAGCGCTGGCTGTATGCCAAGAGCGTTTCAAAGTAGCAGTATGGGGTAGATACTGTCACCCCCGTTTTACAGGTGGAGTACTGGTGCACACACCTGGCCTGGGGATTCACCTGGCCACTCTGACTTGGTGGGAGGCGGGGGCTGCGTCCTCCAAACTGATCTACCAAACGCCTCTGACCGGTGCTCAACACTTCCCTCCCGGCGGGCCAAGGACTCCGGGGAAGTCGCGGCCCAGGGCTTTCCCCACCCCACCCCCCCGAAACCCAGAACCCTGAGGCGAGGACGACCGCCGGGCCTTTCCAACAGACCTCGGTGGGTGCGGGCGGTCGCGAGGAGGCCCGCCCCAGGAAAGCCGTCCCCACTCCCCCTCCCCACCCCCAAGTAGCCCGGGGAACAGGGACTCACCTGAGATGCACCCCAGGGCCCTCTCCGCTCGCGGCGGAACTGCGCGGGGCCGAGGCCCGCCGCTGGGGGCCGTCCCGGCCGCTCTTGGTCTGCAGAGCCGCCAAGTCCGAGAAGTTCCCGGGTGGCGGGGCGGGTCGCGGTCTCCGGCGCCCGCCGCACGAGCGTGGTCGGGAGCGACCTCCGGGACAGCGCGGGCGGGAACGCGCCGCGGCCGCCTCCGCCCTCCCTCACTCCCGCCCGCGGCGGCGGCGGCGGCGGCGGCGGCGGCGGCGCTTCCCGGCGCGGAGCGGCTTTAAAAGGCGGCACCCCACCCCCCCGGCGCACTCGCCGCTCGGCGCCGCGCGAGCCTGCCGCTGCCATGCCTCGGCGCGTGCCGCCTGCGCGCGGGCCCCGGCCGTCGCCCCGGGCCGCCGCCGCCGCCGCCGCCGCCGTCCCGGCCAGGGCCGCCGCGGGGGGCGCGCAGGGGGCCGACGGGCCCCGGCCCCGGCCGCCCGCGCCGCGCCCGGGTTGCTGGCTGCTGCTGCTCGCGCTGCCCGCCGCCTGCGCCGCGCTGCCGCGCTCCGTCTACACCAACCACTGGGCAGTGCGAGTGCTCGGCGGCCCGGCCGCGGCTGACCGCGTGGCCGCGGCGCACGGCTACCTCAACTTGGGCCAGGTGAGTGCGGCCGCCCCGCGCCGCCGAAAACTTTCGCGGGCGCGGCGGGCGCGGCGCGAGGGGGCGCCCGGGGAGCTTGCCCGGAGGACGGCCGAACGTGGGAAGGGGGTCCCCTGCGTCCGAGGGGGGAAAGCGGGGTGAGGCCGAGGCGCCCTGTGGGGGTCGTCACGGGAGGGCGGCACGCGGGACGCTAGGCGGGGACACTGTGACCCGCGTGGGCGCCCCTGCAGGCCCGGCGCGCTGGAGGCGGTTCCCCGGGGCGGTGCGACCAGCTCTGGCGCTGGGAAGGGTGACCCCCGGGGCCGGCGGGAGACACCTGCCTGGCTGGCTGGCAGCGGAGAGCTGGTCTGGGGCGCCACTCTCTGCTCGCGGGCACTGTCCTCAGTGTCCCCACCCAGCCCTGCTCTCGCCGTGGCTTCCGAGCCCCGCCGGCCCAGGCGCGCCGGCCGCTCTGCCCTCGACGGGACGGCACGGGATTCCTGACCCTCTGAAGGCGCCAGGGGTGGAGGGGGCCTCATTCGGTGACATGCGCGTGACCGGGTGTCTCTGGCTGCGGCTCCGCTGGGACGGGGCCCTGGCCGCCGCATCCCACGGCTGGAGGCGGGGGATCTTAAGTTAAAAATGCCTCTGGGCAGGAAGGGAGGCTCTTTGTTTCGGGGGTCCTGCCGCGAAGGGCAGCTCTCTGCGAACGAGCTGTGTGACCTTAGGAACGCCACTTCCATCTCTGAACCCCCGCGTGCTTCTCTGTCGCGAGACAGTCGCGTACGGTTGTTGACCAGATCCAATGAATCTGGTAGGAAAGTGCGGGGTGCGGGGTCTGGCCCACCGCCCGCAGATTGTTGGCGGAACCCAGAGCCCTCCCACGGCCTCGGTGTCACTGCTGCCGCTGTCTCTTAGCAGAAGAAGCTAAGTCCTGGCACGAGGGTCCTTTTCTCCTGCCCCTAACCCCGTGGCGCTCCGAGAGTTGGGGATGGGTTGAGGAGGGGTCTCAGCAGGCTGCTGTGTGTGGTGCCACCCACGGTAAAGTTAACAAATCTCTGCAAACCACACAGGGAAGCACTGCCTCATAACTCAAACCCTAGTGCCAGGCAGTTGTAAATTTAGTTTTGACATTATCCGTGACAGAAGCTGGTGAAGTGTGATGTGGCTCTAATCTAAGTGACATTTCTTCTGCATCCAAAGTCCATAAGTCTGATGTTGATGGGGTTGATGTGAGTTGAGTGGCCTTCTGGAAAAGTAGATTCCGCCGTGTGAATGACAGATAATTCACAGGCTGGCCAGGGTTTATCTGAAGGGACACAGTCCCACCTTCCCCATGTCTTTCTTTTTTTAAAAAATATTTTGACTGCTCAGGTCTCTTCACACATCCTGTGATTGAAGATTGCACCTTTGGGTAACAGGGACTGCGTTTCTTTCTGTAGCTCCTAAATCTTCCTGGCTGATTGTTCTGAGTGACCAGCGTGCCCCTCGGGGCTCTACCCCACTCATTGCTTCCCCAGTTTGCTCACCCCAGCTCCTGCCACCCTTGGCTGCTCTGCCCAGGTGGCCCAGCAATTTGTCTTCAGCTAAAAGTGACTCTTGAACTGCTGGCAAATTACAAAGAGCCAGGGCTTCTGGCTTCTATAATTAAACCAGCAGAGGGGGAACTGAAGTTGAGCTGTGAACTCCTGGATGCAGCTAGAGAAGGAAGCAGAGAAGTGCATTGACTTTCCCTCCTCACCATTGCTGTCCACGAGCATCACAAATGCCCCATCCCTGGGCATGCATGTGGGGGAGAAGGTCTTACCCTGTATGCACCCCTGTTCTCTCGTGGACATGATGGGGAAGGGGGTGCTGGTCTCACAAAGTCCCCCGGCTCTATTGGGTGCAGCCAGTTAGGTCACCCAGTTTGGTGGGCACACCTGATGCTGAGGTCACGCTGTGGAGACACTGACCACCTGAGGAAGGGGGCTGTTGGGAATAGGAGCCATCTGGAAGGTAGAAAGGTGCTCCTGGGTGAGATTACTCAAGGAGGACCTATTATTCCCTGTTCCAAACCTGCAGAACTCTTTCCTCCCTGCCTAAGTGCACTGCTAATGTGGAAAAGGCCCGGAGCATTCTAGCCTCTACCCACTCAGTAAGAACGCTTTAAAAACCTTATTTGCCTTTTAGCCAGGAGAATTTGTGACTCATAAATAAGACGTAGATGTTATTAGCTTTGATTTATAGATGAGTAAACTGAGGTGAAGCAAGGAAAGGAAGCGGCTCGCATTCAACCAGCAAGCCTGTGTCACCTCTGACAATTAGGTTCTCTGCTCTTTGTCTCCTGCTGTCTTCCCCGGGTTGATTTCCCTTTGTGTGACTTCCCAAATGGGCAATTAGTGCTATACTCTGTACCTACCCTGACTCATAGCCTTGGCTTTCTCGTGGATCCTGTTGTGCTCCAAGTTCTCACTTGATTGTTTTACTTTCTTCTGTCAACCGGGAACCTGATTAAGTTTATTTTTCCTGGTCCAAAGGTAAGGGAGACTGGTGGTTGTTCCCCTTTCTTGAATCGTGGATCCCTTTGAGAGTCTGATGAAGGCTCTGAGTGGGTCCTCTCCACTGAAAAATAGGTACTGTCAGGAGCAAGACAAATTCACCTCTTTTTGCCTTTCTATTCATCATTATACTGGAGGTCCCAGCTAATGCAACAAGATGAAA
The DNA here is from genome assembly GCA_004026745.1 of Myrmecophaga tridactyla. NCBI lineage: Eukaryota > Metazoa > Chordata > Mammalia > Pilosa > Myrmecophagidae > Myrmecophaga > Myrmecophaga tridactyla. Next base: position 6,640 of record PVIY010032296.1, read on the forward strand.
TAAAAAAGAAGAATAAAGATTTGGAAGAGTCAAAATTGTCATTATGGATAGATGACATAACTACCTACATGGATAATCCAAGATAAGCTAGAGACTGAATATTGGAACTGATAAGAGAGTTGAGCAGGTTGTTTTTATCAACAATAGCTACCTATAGAACAGCAACATTTGAGTAGATAAAAGAAATTATAATTTAGCATAAAAACTGTAAGATACTTAGAAATAAATCTGAAAATATTAGATGAGAATTTTTTTTTTTAATTTGCATATGGGCAGGAGGCACCAGGGATCGAACTCCAGACCTCTAGCACGGCAGGTCGGAGCTCTGCCTGCTGAGCCACGGCAGCCGCCCTAGATGAGAATTTTGTGGGGAAAATTACAAAATATTTTTTAAAAGATTGAAAAAATGAAATCTAAGAGGAGATTGTTGAAACTTAAGGCAACAGTCAGATATCATTTCATACCTATCAGACTGGCAAATGTGGAAAAGTGTTCATTAACATCAAGCATTGGTAAGGATGTAGGTCAATGTAGGTAAACGCTGCTGCAGAAATTGGTATAAATACTTTGGAGGGCAGTTTGGCAATATCTTGTAAGGTTCAATTGTACCAGCAAGTACGTGTTTGGGGCTATCCTTGAAAGAAACTCTTGCAAGTAGGCACAAGAGATGTGTATAGGAATGTCCATAGAGGCTTATTTTTTTTAATGAATGAAGAAATGGCCTAATATCCATCAATAGAAGAATGGAGAATTAAATAAAAATAGTCACACTATTGGGATATATGGAATACCACACAGTGGTTAAAATGAATAAACTATATCCATAGATTCCTTTTTTTTTTGGTATGCTGTATGGTGGGGTCACATTTCATTATTTTTCCATGTGAGTATCCCATTATTGCAGCATCATTTGTTCAATTTTTGTTTGTTTTGCGTGGGGTTTGTGTGTGTGTGTGTGCGTGGGTGGGTGGGGGGAGTGCATGGAATGGGAATTGAACCCGGGTCTTCTGCATGGCAGGCCAGAATTCTACCACTGAACTGCCCTTGCATCCTCATATATATATTCTTTTTTATGAATAAACACATACATATATGTATCAGCATAGATTAAACCCCAAAGTAAAAAAGGCAAGTTGCAGGTGTACAATATGATAATATTTAGGTAGCTTTAAAAAGCACACAGAAGACTACCACATTGGTGATGAATGCTTACACATATAGTGGAAGTATAGAGAGTGGGCTGGAAGGATACACATCAAATTCTAGTTAGCAGTAGTCTCTTAAGAAGGGAGGGAGAGAAAAGAAACTGGGGAGAGGATTTCAAACTTGATCCCCAATATTCTAATTCATATTATACACACATACATGTAAATATACCATATATAAACTAAATACAAAATTGTGTTTAGGCATTGCCTTAGATTCCTAGGGCTGCCATAACCAAGTACCAACAACTGGGTAACTTAATATAAATTTATTCTCTCAAGTTCTGGAGGCCAGAAGTCTGAAATCAAGGTGTCAGCAGGGCCATGCTGCCCCTGAAAGCTGTAGAGGAGAATCCTTCCTTGCCTCTCCCAGCTTCTTGTGTTTGCCAGCAGCCCTTGGCGTTCCTTGGCTTGCAGCTGTGTCAGTCCATGTCACAAGGCCTTCTCCTTTGCATCTATCTGTGTCTTCTCTCCCCTTCTTATCAGGACACTAGTCATATTGGATTAAGGGCCCACCCTACTCCAGTATGACCTCATTTTAATTTAAGTAATTTCATCTGCAAGGACTCTATTTTCAAACAATCCTAACAGGTACCAGGGGTTAGGATTTCTGCATATCTTTTGGGGGCTCACAATTCAACCCATAGTAGGCTTTTGCATTTTCTCTTTCTTTGTATCAGGGTATATTACATATGGTGGTGCATGCACACATTTACACACAACGCACATGCACATATGTAACCACATGCACATGCACGTTTACACAGATATACATAAAATGTCAAAGGGGAAGAAAGAAAAAGCATATCACACCATTTTGTTCTAGAATCATCTGCAGTATATCTGGACACACAGGTGCCTGAGCCTTTCCACTGGTCAAGGAAATGATGACCTAGAGAAACAGATTGCCTGGCTCACATCACTCAGCAATTTGCAGGCAGAAATGAACCCAGCGCTCAGGAATCTCAGTTCCCAGCCCACCACCCTTTCTCTCTCCTTATGCCTCTTTCTCCCTTGGTAGGGCAATGGTAGGGATGGGGGTGTTAACCCCATTCTAACCCAACTACACACTGATGGGTCCTGGGAAAGGAAAGTTTTGTCTTTGTTTACATGAAGGCCATGGCAGCAAAATATTCCCCACGAACAAAATCAAAACAGCTCAGCATCTGCAGCTCTTGGAAGTGATGTTTATCTTACGGGTTGCCCTTACACACCATACTTTCTCTTGCATTTTTGCTTTGCCTGGGGTTTTGAGCTAATTTGTTGGTTCTGAATCTGAGCATAAAAAGGCAGGCTGGCTGCCAGGGGCCCTAAAAGATCTAAGAGCTTTAAATGATTTTGAACTTGCCTTAAATAGTTTTACTTAAAATAGCTACTGAGCAGAACATACCTGGCCCAGAATTTCAGGTGGACCTGCACAGTTCATTTGTCAGCAGACGAATGTGCTGCACACAGCCTATTCTTGTAATGAAAAACAAGTCAAAACCTTCACCAGGCAAGAAAATAATGGACCAGAACTTGTTCTGACCAGAGTGTCAGGGGCTTGAGAGGGGCCAGGAGGAAGTCCAGAATAGCAGTTACCTGTGACCTCTTTCTCTAGAATTGACTTCCAGTCTGATGGTGTCTTGTTTTTATGCTTTGAGCCAAGAGCCATACTCTCAACTGACCTGGTTGTGGAAAAGGAGGGGTTCTGAGTGTGAGCCAGGGGAACACAGAAAAGACAGGGATCATGGAACTCCTTGGATCAGACACTGCCATTTAAGGTACTAATTCAGAAGGTAATAGATTCTAGTGGACAGAGTCTATCCAAATCATCGGGCTGGGGTGAGCAGAGGTGACCAAGGTTGAGCTGGCTACAGCCCAGGTGGCCTGGGACAGCTCCAGAAGGCAGTGTCCAAAGGGAAAGCCAGAACCAGGCCTGAGCCGATAGCTCAGGTGTCCAGTCCATTAGAAAGGTTTGAGTTTCTCTGGGTAGAAACCAAGGGTTGGAATCAGAGACACCACCAGCAGCAGGGTAGAGGAGCCTGGAGATAAGATCTGGGACTTCCTGCCCAGCCAGAGGCCTTGGGAGAAACCAGGGCCATTGAGGGAACCTGGCTGTCGGCCCCTCACCTCCAGTGTCCACCAGCTGTGTGCTATCTGTAGATATCCAGAGCACTTTTGGGTTCCTGAGCCTCTTACAGGTTTTGCCATCTGATGTATTGTTCCTCCAGTGTTCCCCAGGCCAGTCCAGGTGGCTGATCTGCATGCGGGACCTCCCAAGTTCTCCTTGTTGGGAGTGACCCCTCCCAGCTCTTGGGACTGCGTCTGGCCTTTGCGTGCACCAGGAACCTGGTGTGGACATTGCATGGGTGAATGCTCCCGGGGTGGGGGGAGTCCTCTAGATCATGGGCCTCATCGAACACTTACCCTGCAGGGAGGTGTCGCCAGACCGTTTTATGGGGACCAAACCTTAGGTCCAGTTACATTCTTACTTGCTGCCAGTCACAAAGCAGTGGGTAGCAATACCAACCCCAGCCCATGTCCGGCAACTCCCATCTCTCTTTGCAGAGAAAGCGTAAGCCTTCAGACAGGAGAGCCTCTCAGCTTTCCTTGGTTACTGACAAATGAGCTTCCTTGGACCCTGCCCGCTGCCATGTCTTTTTCCCTCTATCTGAACACATATTCATACAGGAACACATAGACACACACATGAACACACACAGAACCACATACTCTCACAAGTACACAGACATACATGGACACAGATCCACACTTACACAGATATACACATGGACACATACACATACAGACACATGGATAGACACATGCACACATCCCTTTCTGGGAACCCAGTGCAACACAGTAGCATTCTTTCTGTCCGGGAAAGTCTTTGCTCACTCCTAATCATCAGCCTGGAAACCTACTCATGTCTCTCCATCATGGAGGGGAGAGAACTCCGGGACCCTTTCTGTCCTCCTTGGATGTCACACTCAGTTGCTTAAACTCTGTGGATATAAAACTACTTCTCTCTGTCTGCCAGATTGCCTAAGCTCAACCCTTGGGAGGCCTCTGGCTTCCACTGACAGCCTGCACCTCACATTGTGTTTGTCACCAAAACCCATTCCTAAATGACTCTTATGTCCCCCATCTCCTGTCCCCAGCACTGCCTACCACTGGCTGAGGACACCTCCTAGCCTTCTGCCCTTACTAGCCCTTCCTCTCTTCTTAACATCATCCTGTTGCATTCCTGCCTAAAACCCCTTTCTAACTTCCCACTGCTTCCCCAGTAAAGGCCAAGCTCCGTGAGTGACGTCCAAAGCCCTGCATGACTCCCCCTAAGCCCCCCCTCCATCTCTTACCACACTCCCTTCCCCAGCCCCAACCCCAGCTCTGGCTCTCCTGAACCCCTTTCTTGATGCTTTTGTTTATGTTTAGGCTTTCTTGTCTGTTCTTTCTGCTCCAAAGGGCTTCCCCCATCCACCTGGGCAGCTCCTCATCCTCCCTGGCTCATCTCCACTCTTTCCCCCCTGCAGGCCTGCCCTGATTTCCCCGGCCCAGGGAAAATCTCTTCTGTGCTCTTCTGGGCCCCAAGCCCCTCTGCCATCATGATGTGGTCTGTTCACTGGTCGCTTCTACCCTTGGACTCGGGGTGAGTTGGTCCAAAATTGATCCTTCAGTTGCCGTGTATGATTCTTCCTGAGTCCAATTCTACCTCCTCTGTGATGGTCAAGAAGTTGCAAAGGGCAGTCCACAGCTGACACACCCTTTTCCATTTATTCGGCGAGCATCTGTCGTGTGCCTGTGTTATCACCAGCTCTCGCTAGTGAGATGCACTCGCCGCATCTTGGTGGAGCGCGGGGGCGAGAGTATCTGTGAGCTTTGACCTTTGAGCATCACTTGGTGGAACCATCTCCACCCCTACCACCTTTTTACCTGTTTTTTCCCCCTTAAACTTTTTATTTTGAAATAATTTCATACTTACTAGGACAGTTGCAAAAATAATATAAAACCTCTGCAGAGAACTCCAACTGCCTTTTAATCTTAGTCTGGTGCTTTACAGAGTGACTCCGCGGGCTGACACTTCCACCTGTGAGTCTGCCCCGGACGTCCCACCCTGCAGTGCACTGACTGAGATTTGCCTCCAGGTCCAGCCAGTGGAGGCCCCAAGCCAGAGGTCCTCAGGAGCCCGGCATGGACACTGTACGCTCAGCAGGGCCTGTCATCCCCATCAAGTCGCCCGTCTCCCCCTGCTCCTTGGGGTCCAGTTGTTTTGAGGACCTTGAAGCCCCGTGGTGGGAAGGTGCAAGGCCCTCTGTCTGGTCCCACTAAGGATGGGTGATGAATAGCCCATCAGCCTTCGGGAGCCTCGCACACCACGGGGTGGGACTGGCAGCCTTGGGTTTCCATGGTAACCAGCCCATCAATGCCCTCAGTGTCGAGACGATGGCACTTTGAGCGGAAGAGGAAGAAACAGTCTCATTGTCTCCCCTTGGCTGCCTGGACACAAACATGCTGTGCTGCGTGGGGCCCGGCCACCCTGTCCCTGGCCGGGCCGGCTCTGCCTCGCCGCCCACGGAACACTTGCTGAATGAGTAGGGCCCCCGAATGGGACCATCCATTTCAGTTTCCTGACGCTCCTGGGCCCGCTTGACTTCCTGCTGCCGGCCGGCGTCATTTACAGAGCCCATGTTGAGTAGATTGGTTCCGTCCCAGTGGGAAGGAACAGCCTGACTGGCCCATTGTCACGGAGCTCCGAGTCTGAGTGGTCCACTGGGCGGCTTTCACCCTGAGGTTCCACTGTGCTGTCTGCAGCCCGCAGTCGTGTCAAAGAAAGGGGACTTGATTTCCAGATGTCCCTCCTTTCTTTTCAAAACTTCACATCGACAACTTTCAGGGACCATCCTCTGCATTTGTTCAACCTGAACCCCCGTACTGCCCACGAAAGGTCCATCCCCTACCCTGGCCACCTTTGCCGAACTCTCTCCCGTGGGCAGTCTGGGAAGGTGGGGTCAGGGTAGGGAAGGGTCACCAGCTTTACAAAGAGGGCCCCTCTCCCAAGGCAAGGCTCTGGTAGGGTGACCCCGGCACCCCACACCTGTTTCTCTGCTGGCCTTTTCTCAGTTAATGGGGCTGTCCTCATTCTTCAAGCCAGCCCAAGCCTGCTCTCACAGCCCAAGCCTGCTCTCTTGTCCTTGCTTTCTCTATCTCTGTCAGTGCCTTGATTTCTACCTGCTGCTGGGCCATTTCCCATGATGTCGCCCAACGTTCTTCAGAACCCCAGATCTCATGGCATCTCTTCCCTGCTCTGAAATGGGCAGAGGCTCCTGTGTTGGAAAGCCTGACACATTCACCCTTAGTGGGTGGGTTTCTCCCTGGCACGCCATCCTCAGCCCCAGAACCCTGCACTTTTGCTATATGCTTCGGTGATTCCAGACCTTTGAAGCTTTGAACACTTCTCATAAGCTTCTTTTTTCTTTTGCACCTGTTCTTTGTTGTGCATTTGATGTGGGATGCCCAGCACTTCTGCAGTCTCCCTGGAGGGCTTGGCTCTTCTCCAGCAGTCAGCTCCCATGTTGTTTTCTGACTTGTCCGCTGCCCAGTGGGACTGAGCACTGTCCTCGCAGATTCCACAGTGTCCACCTGTGTTACCCACAGTGCACAGTGGAGGCCACAGTGTGCGGGGCCTTGGTGTTCAAGACTATGGTGCGTGGTCATGGTTTGCACAGCCACGGTGTGCAAGGACGCGGTGCGTGCATCCACAGTGGACATGGCCATGGTATGTGTTCATAGAGTGGAAGGTTATGGTCATGTGTGAGGCCACAGTGTGCAAGTCTGCAGTATACATGACCGCAGTGTGTAAGGCCATGGATGTGCAGCCACAGCCTTCACAGCCATGGGGTGCAAGAAGACGTTGGCATGCAAGGCCACAGGAGTGCAGGACCATGGTGCTCGAGGCCATGGGTGTAAAAGGCCATGGGTTGTGCACAGCCATGGCATCTGCTTGGGTGTCTGCTTCCCTACTGGGCCCCGAGTATCTGGTGGTCAGTTTCTGTATCTTATTAATTTTTGTTTTCTCGGGACCCAGTCGGTCCCTGGCATATGAAAGATTTAGTGAATGAGAAACCTTTAGAATTTTTTTATGTATCAGATCAGTGAGTTCACTCTCCAAAGGTAAATTGTGCTGATTTGAAAGTGTTATGTATCCCAGAAAAGCCATGTCCTTTCAATATGGTAGGGTGGAAACCATTGATGAGATTGTTTCCATAGAGAGTGACTTACTTAATTGTGGGCGCGGCCTTTTGATTAGATGGAGATGTGACTTCACCAAATCAAGGTAGGTCTTGGTTAGTTTACTGGAGTCCTTTAAAAGGGATGACATTTTGGAGGAAATACAGTTGCTTCACAGTCAACAGAGACACAGACATTTGAAGATTCTTGGAGTGCCAAGAGAGAGAGCAGATGCTTAGACAAGCATGTTTGGAGATGCACAGCCCAGCAGACGTCACCATGTGCCTTCCAATGAGATGCTAAGCAAGCCAGAACCCAGAGTTGTGTCCTGGAGAAGCTAAGTGAAGACCCATAGATTTATAAAGAAAAAACCACTGGTATCAGGAACTGGAAGCAATGGAACCAGAAACAAGGACCAGCCGATGCCAGCCACCTGCTTTCCCATGTGACAGATGTCAGCCTTTCTTGAGTCAAGATATCTTTCTCTGGATATCCTAGTTTGTACATTTTTATGGCCTTAGAATTGTAAACTTGCAACTTAGTAAATTCCCTTTATAAAAGCCATTCCATTTTTGGTGTATAGCATTCTAGCAGCATTTAGTAAATTAATACTTAAATAATCCTCAGAGTGTGAGTAGAGGACAGGACATGCTGGCTCTATTACCTTCTGCTGCAGTTGAAGGAGGCTTCTAGGGGTAAATACCAATGGTGTCTCTTTATGATCAAAGATGAGTTTTCCACCTTATGCCATCTGTTGCACCTGGTAGTTGGGCCATGCATTCATGTTCCCTGGGTGAGCTTCTTGCCCAGTGCTTGGGGTTTGGCAAAGGGACTCGGGAATCAGGGCTACAGGTGCCCCCTAGGTTGTTGCAGCTGGGGCGGGGGGCCCTGTGGAGTGACAGACCTAGCAGATCCCAGACGCCTCACTATTAGTGTTCTCTGAATAAGGGGTGAGCTCCACACCCCAACGTAGTCTGAAGAATGGGAAGAAAGGAGCAGAAAAAACAATGGATGAGAGCATTAGGAAGTGGGATGGGATGGATATAGGCAGTTGGGGATGTGGGAACAGGAAGAACAAGAGAGAGGAAAGGAGACTCAGATATGTCCCAGAGCTCAGTGGCAACCTTTCCTGGTCAGAGATTGCATTTCTATGAAGAAGCGCAAATCTCCCAAACACCATCTCCCAAGTGCACGCGTACATGTCTGTGTGCATATGTTCAGTTAGAATGGATAACTGGGTCAGCCCAAAGTGGGTTCCAGTATCGCCACTATCACTACCACCAGCCAACTCTTGAGTAGCACTTAATGTCCACAGGCACTGTTCTGCTAATCAGTGTCCCAGCACCCTGGAATTAACCCGTTGCACAGAAGGGCAAACTGAGACAGAGACACAGAGAGGCTGAGTGTCTTACTCCAGCTTAGTAATTGTCAGAGCAAGGATTTGAGCCCAGACAACTCTGATTCCAGGCCTCACTCATAGATAGCGTGCGTCCACATCTCATACTAGGAAAAGCTGCCGAGACTTGGTAGCATCTGAGCCGGGCCATGGAGCCTGAGTTGGGGTTTTGAAACCGAATAAAGGCAGAGGGGCATGCTCTAGGCTGATGGAGTGTCCTGACAGAAGTGCCCTGGGGAGGAGGTGCCTGTCCAGTCCCAGTGAGAGTGAGAGGCTGTAGGAAGTCCTCAAAGATTTCTCTATGCAGTACCAAGGGCAGGCACCAGGGTTCTTAAAGTTGGAGTCAGAGTATCTCAAGGGCAGGGAATTTTCCTTGGACATCACCCCCCACCCCACCTCCTCCCTAACAGAGCTCTGTGTGTTTCCCACCTTCTGGGAGGAAAGTAGAAGAGCAGAGAGAAGAGGGACCTAATGAGGAGTGAAGTTTACACAGGGAGTAGCACAGCCTTAGGTGAGTTAGTTGTAAAGTGGTTTGCGTTGCTCTGTTTTTTAAGTGCAATGCAAAAGTTATACACGTATGCAGGAAATTTGGAAAATGGGAAAACAGATGGACAAAACTACAAAAGTCATCCATAATCCCACACCTAAATTAATATTCGGACCATATTCTGTTTTATTTTGTTTTGTTTTTTACTCTGTGTGTGTGTGTATGAATACGTAAGTGTGTGTGCACACACACAAATGTCTTATACAAATAAGATTGTGCAGTTTGGCATCTTGTACCTCCCAAGTTCTATGGTGTAACTTTTAATGGCTGCGCAGTCTCTCCTGGCGTCATTGGCCCCTGATTTACTTAATCTTTTGCCTCTGGTGGGGCATTTAGATCAGGGGGTTCTTTATGACTCCTTGGGGAGGTGATGTTGGGGCCCCTGGCATGGAATGTAAGGGCTGTATGGGAGGTGGGGGTGGTTCCATCACTGTCCTGCTTCCCACTGACATTACCTGTGCCCCTCCTTACAGCTTCCTGTAGCAGCCTGAGCCCCGACTCCTGCTTTTCCCCCAGCCCACATCGCTGGTCTTACAGAGAATCCAGGCCTTGATAACATCTGTTCAATTCAATGTGTAAAGATTTTATTGAGTGTTTTTTTATTTAAAATAAATTATACCTGTATTATAGAAATACTTTTTCATAGTAAAGAATTCGACAATGCAGAAATATAAAGGACAAAATCCCAAGTTTCCTTCTTTCTCTCATCCCATTTTCAAATTACTTCTTTTCCCAGACATCACTGCTGCTCACACTTCTGTAGTGTTGTGTGTCGTGCCTCTCCTGTGCACGAATGGACACATATATAATGTCCATGTATACATGCAGAGTTTTGGGTGGGGGTGTGGTTCTTTCTGCATCAGTGGCATCATGCTGTACATGTTCTTCTAAATCTAGTTTTCCTTAGCCTAACCATACATTTTGGAAATCTTTCCAAGCCAGGCTTTATCAATCCACATCATTTATTTTAAAATAGCTCTGTGTTGCGGGTGAAACATTGTATTCTGCCATCTACCTAATCACGGTCATCTGCTTTGCCTCCAGTTTTTCCCCTATTATAAATAGCGTCGCGTGGTCATGTGTGTGCATTTCTGTGGTATGCATAATCACAAACACAAATAACAGTTCTCATAATAAATAATGAACACAGACAACTCTCTGGCCCTTATTTTGTGCCAGGCACTTTTCTAAGTGCTTTCCATTTCTTAACTCCTTTAATCTTCTCAAAAACTCTATGAGGAAGGCACTATTATTCCCAATTAACAGATGAACAAACCAAGACCTAGCAAGGGTAGATAACTTTTCCAGGGTTTCTTGGCTTAGCAGGGTCAAGCTTTGAACACAGTCTGACAGAGACTGGGAGCCTCTGAGTCAGAGTTTAAATGCATTTTGCATTGGGTTTGGCACTGCCAGAGGCTCTCTGGAAAGGCTGTGCCAGTTGATACTGCCCCAGAATTGAAGGCGAGGGCCCTCTCTGATCTTGGGTGGAGATGATCAATTGTAGTATTTCTAATTCTTCCAAGTGAAACTGAGTTCTGGTTGTTGTTTTAATTTGCTTTTCCTGTTTACTTGTAACATTAAGTATCTTTTTTGCATATTTATTTGCCATTTTAATTCTTCTTGAATTCCTTATTTATATGGTTTGCCCACTTTTCAATTGGGTTGTTTTATATCTTGATGATTTATAGGTGCTCTCTCTGTATTCTGGATATTAATCCTTTGTTTTTAAATATATTGCTTATTTTATTTCTCCCATTTGTCACTTTTCTTTGAATGCCATTCAAAAGGTTTGTTTGTTTGCTTGTTGCTTTGTGAAGTAAAATCTGCAGTACCATTTGTTTACAAGGCTTTGGACTGGTCATTTTGTATAATTCAGAGAACAAGATAGGGTCCCTGTCTACAATGGGTGAGAACCTAAGTAATGCATAGTCAATGCACAGAGGTGGAATTTGAATGCTTTGGGATAACAGAGGAGAGTGGGGGTCTTGTTTTCACCTGGAGACTGAGGAAAGCCTTTGCAATCAGTGGCGTTTGAGCCAGACCTTGAATGGTCCACAGGATTTCCCAACAGATGAAGGGGAATGGGGTTTTGCAGAGTAAACAATCAGCATCCCATTGGGAAACAACTCACCTTCCATGATTCAGGTCAAGGGACTCACGAAGGGGCTGATTGCAGAGGTGAAATGGGGTTAAGGAACCCAGAAGGGGTGTTGGGGCACCTGGGGACTAGCACTGATGAACTGGTACCCAGGGAGAAATGGTGTCAGCAGAGCCCAGGCACCTCTGGAGGCAGTGCCTGTGGGAGGATGCAGCCCCCTCTGCAGCCTCCCATTGCTGAACCCCCTTGGAAATGGGGCCGTCTGCAGGGCCTCTCATTCTAGGACACAGAGTAAGGCAGAGAAGGATGGAAGATGGGATCTAGGGGGAGGTGGAGGGAAAGGGAGAATAATCAGCTCGAGGAGGATAAAGCCAAAGGTAGAGAAGTTTTGGATTTTTAGGAACTCAGCAAGTTGACGACATCATGTTGGGTAAAATAAGCCAGACCCAAAAGGACAAATATTGTCCTTTTGATATGAAATAATTGAATAAACAAACAAGATTCAGAATCTAGAATATAGGTTACCAGGGGCTGGGTTAGGGGTAGGGAATGGGGAGTTAATGTTTAATTGTACAGAGTTTCTATTTGGAGTGATGGGAAAGTTTTGGAATGGATGGTGGTGATGGTTGCACAACATCATAAATTATATAAGTAAATGTGATTGAAAGAGGAAAATTTAGGTTACATATAGTTACTAAACTAGAATTTAAAAAACCACACAGAACTGTACAACACAAACAGTGAACCCAAATGTAAACCATGGACTAGAGTTAATAGTATTAAGGGGAAAAAAAACTGATGTCATTAGAGGGTAAGGGAATCCATTTGCTGCTTCTTTTATTCAGCAAATGTTTATTGAGAGCTGGCTCAAAGCCTGGCACTGTATGAGATGCTGAGTTACAGAAGTGTGCCAGGCGGGGCAGGCTCCCCAGGGATCCTGGCCTTGGTACCAGTACTAACTTTCCATGAGGCCCCTCTGAGTTTCCCACTGGAGGTACGTGATTCTCTCTGTTAGACTCCATGAACCTGGATCCAAGCTTCTCATCCCCGGCGGAGTTAATTTAGGTGTTTCTGCCTGAGCATAGATTTTAACATGGAAAAAACGAGACCATTTTTGGACACCATTGCACTTGGCCCAACATGCATCTTGATTGCCTGCTGTTTTTCTAAACTTACACAAACAAAATCCCTGTTTGTGCGCCTCCTGGTAAAGTCTAATTTCTGTAAAAAGAAAAGAAACTTTTTTCCTGCACCACTATGCGAGTAACTATTTATGACTGAGCTCATTGGCAGTCTTCTCAGGCATGTTTTTTAATTTCTCATTTGCGGGAGTGTAACACTATTAGCCACGAACAAGAAGCTGGATTTGTTTCAAGGACTTAAACAAGTTTATGGACCATTACTTTGTCTATCTGGGACCCTCACAGATCTTAGCTTTAGCTAAGTCTTTTCATTGCATCCAATGCAAAAGTCCATGTATGGAAATGAATGCTTTGTTTCTTGTTCTCTGGGGTTTGTGTCCTTGTGAAAAATGAACTTAGCTGTCAATCTCTAATTCTTTTGGTTTGCTTTTTCGAGGAACATGGTTTTCTACCTCCCTTTCAAATCTGGTCACACCAGGAACATTGTAAAGCCAAATTGACTCCTTTTGCACACTGAAAATCTTAAAAGCCAAATGAAACCTCAGACGTTGATGTGGATCCACAAACTAACCCTAGAAGACCATCTTTATGAGGTTCATGTTGGGAAATTAGGATGCGCAAGCCCACATAATGACAAGTCATGTCTTAGCAGTGTTGCTATTCCAGCCAAGTCAGTCCATTTCCAAAACCTAAGTAGGAAAATCTTCCCACTTTTCCATTTTGATTCTCACTCATCAAGAGCCCTGGGTGTGTTTTCTGTTTTCTTCCTTTGCCAAAAATTGAATGGCCTCATAGAAGGGCAGAAAATCCTCTCTCAAAGCCAAATTATTGTTCTTACTAAAAGTTGGTTCTACTTTCCAGCAATTGGTTCCTTTTCTGAAGTTAGTTATTTATGGTCCTTTGTATTTGGTCTTTGCTGACCGCTGGGCCAGCCTAGACTCATCTTCAAGCCAGACAGCCATCCAGTCCCCTGCCTGGGTCTCTCCTGGACACTGACCTCATAAGTGAAGTATTTCAATGACCAGGCTGCCATCAAGAGATCTTTTTTGTTTTTTCTTGCAAAGATGGGAGAAACTTGTTTTTGAGCTGGCAGCCGACTTTCTCCCTGCAGTGTTTTATTTGAATAGTGCTGTCAGGCTGCATGAATTAGATGGCAAGTCTTGAGGGCAGGGCTGTGTTTCTGCACACACTGTGGGCATGGACCAGGGCTTGACAGATCGTTAGAAACAATGGACCCAGCCAGGAGGGGACCATCATCTCGCCAAACCTGCCCTGTCCCTTTGAAGTGACATCCTTTTGTGGAAGACAGAAGTCTTCCCTGGGCTGCATTTAGCCTTGGGCCTGTTTGATGTCAGTATCAGTGTAGTAAAAGACACCGTCATTGACTGACAGAGCTGGTGCCCGGCTTCCCCAGGCCAGCCCTGGTGCTTTGATGAGGAAAGTGAACCATGTCTGTTCCCACCCATGGTTCCCTCAACCTAGGGTGTGGACCAGTTGTCCTCTCTTCCTGCCAGCTCCTCACTAATCTAGGGCACTGCCTCTGCTTTACCCAAGACGATGGTGGTGCTTCCTGCCTTGTCTAGTTTACCACAATTTTTAAAAAGTTTTAGATCCCCATCTAGGAGAATGGATAAATAAATGTGATACATTCATAGAACAGACACCCCATTCAGTCATAAAAAGAAACAGACGGCCGATATGCATAATAACATGAAGAGTCCCCTGGACATTCTACCCGGTGAAAGTAACCTTACCCCAAAGAATGCATATCAATGATTCCATACTTATGAAGATTTAGGACAGACAAAATTACCCTGTGGTGTAATAAAAACTCATCATTGGGTTGGGGATTGACTGGAAGATGCATGAGGAAGCTTTCTGGGGTAATGACTATAATCTGTATCTTTTTTATTCTTATTTATTATTTTTTTATTAGAGAATTTGGAGGTTTACACAAAAGTCATGCAAATAATACATAAAATACAAAGTCACCTGTTCTAGTTTGCTAGCTGCCAGAATGCAACATACTAGAGACGGATTGGCTTTAACAAAAAGGAATTTATTTAGTTAACATAGTTCTTCAGAGGAAAGGCAGCTAACTTTCAACTGAGGTTCTTTCTTACATGGGAAGACACAGGGTGATCTCTGCTGGCCTTCTCTCCAGGCCTCTGGGTTCCAACAACTTTCCCCGGGGTGATTTCTTTCTGCATCTCCAAAGGCCTGGGCTGAGCTGCAAGTGCTGAGATGAGGTATGCTGAGCTGCTTTGGCTGTGCTACATTGAGCTCTCTCATTTAAGCACCAGCCAATTAAATCAAACATCATTTATTGCAGCAGGCACGCCTCCTAGCAGATTGCAGATGTAATTAGCAACAGATGAGGTTCACATGCCATTGGCTTGTGTCCACAGCAGTATAACCAGGCACCTTCACCTGGCCAAGTTGACACCTGAACCTAACTACCACATCACCATATACTACCCTCTTATTAACACCTTGCATTAGTGTGGTATATTTGTAACAATTCATGAAAGACCATTTTTATAATTGTGCTATTAACTATAGTCCATCGTTCAGATTAGGATTCACTGCTGTGTTGTACAGTCCTATGTTTTTTTGTTCCTTTCTTTTAATTTTTATTCTGTTAACATAACTGCAACCTAAAATTTCCCCTTTTAACCACCTTCACATGTATAATTCAGTACTGTTGATTACATTCACCACCATCCATTAAAGACTTTACGGTCAACCTAAATAGAAACTCTAATACGCTATTGGTCCTTCTGTGTCTGGCTTATTTCCCTCAACATGATGTCTTCAGGGTTCACCCATGTTGTCACCTATATTAGGACTTCACTCTGTGTTCTATATCGTGATAGGAGTTTGGGTTACTGAGTGTTTACAATTGATCAAACTCAACAGATGTGTGCATGGGTGGTTCAGTGAGAGAATGCTTGCCTGCCATGCATTAAAAAAAAACAACTCAACAGATGTACAGTTACAATTGGCTAATTTCATTGTGTGTGCATTCTACCACAAAGTCTACCTACAGATATTGAACTTTGGGTAATGGCATGTATGGTAAAGTATTTCGGAGAAAGGATACCGTTTGCAGTTTACTTTGAAGTTACCCAAAACAAGATAGATTTGCTGCATGGATCATTAGAGAGGAATGTCAGGAAGCGACTTTAGTAAATACGATTTTGGCAGACTCTAGGAGGTGGGTATATGAGAGCTTGCTGTATATTTCTTTCAACTTTATTGTATGTTTGAAAATGTTCATAATAAAAATGTTGGGGGAGAGGGTAAAGTTTCTTAGAGTAGTAGCAGGGGTGGGACAAATTTGGCAGAGACCATCTGCTGTCTTGGAGACATAATAATAAATTTGTACTTAGAGGATTAGAAGCCTTCTGGGGATTTAAGAGAACAAACAAGGTCCTCAAATCCCCATGGAATCCGCATTTCAGGGCATGCGCTTTTCTAAGGCGTGTTCTGGGGTCACACTGGCGTCTGGAAGGATTATCGCGGCTTCCCGAGCCCTGAACTTGCACAGAGTTTATGCCTGGGGAGAAACATCCCGGTGAGTGCAAACCAATGGAGGCCTCCCCGTTTCAGGGCCTTCCTGCAGTGGAGAGATAAGCCAGCAGCACAGCCCTGGCATGGGAATGGCAGTCTGGGTTGCTTGCCTTGCTAATTATCACCTTGGTCTTGCCCTGCGGTGGTTCTTCTAGTTCCAGAATGTGAGTTATTGACTTTCCATAGAATTTTCAGCCCCTCTTGAATTATCAGCTTGAAGGACAGGATTGGCACCTCTTCTCTGCAGCCTTCTAATGGACGGTGTCCTCAGTTGGAATCCTGTCCCTTTGTAACTAGGGCAGGTCCCGGGCCCCAGTAAGAGTGTGAGGGGCCTGCCCTGTCTTTGCCTCCAGACTGCATGCTACAGACACAGCGACGGGGTTCCCTGTGCCAGACGCTCTTCCTGGAAGGGAGGGAAGCTGAGGATCTGCTGGTAAATATAGGGCATGTACGAAGAGTGGGGGCAGGGAGAGAGGAGAAGAATGAAAGCATTATTCTAAGAAGCTGCTTTTATTTATAGAATCTCCTAATTCTCTTAAAATGAAGGCTGTAGGGGTGTACAATTGGGAATACATAGCACATAATAGAAATGAAGGATGTTAACTAAAATAGGAAACAGTGGTGAAATGAGAAGAGCCCCATAGTACTAAAAGGAAGATGTGACCTTTTTTTCTGAAATCAAAATGTCTCAGAGCACAGGGCACAGGGGGAAAGTGAGTTAAAATAGGAACTTGGCTAGTAGAAAACTTGGAAGGAAATGTAAAATATTTCATAATGAAAGGGAGAAAGTGTTAAGCTGACTCAAGGGGAAAACAAACACAGAGATTATACTAATTACATTATAAAGACAAATAAATAAAATGTCATCGTCGTTAAAGGAAATAAATTAAAATCTTAATATGCTTTAAGAGGAGTTAACAAGATGAAATGTATTAAATGTGTAAAGAAACATAATTTCCTGGTTCATTCTGGCAGCAAGTACAGGGCCTTGCCTCCTGTATATAAAATGAGGGATTTTTGCTTCCTGAGATTACACATTTATAGGACAAGATACCAAGTAAATAGCTACTTAGATTAGAAAGGCTGGAACCAAATGAATGCTTATTAAATGAACGAATTGATGAATGAATGGGAATTCCCTAAAGTAAGAAGTTTAAACACACAACCAGAGGGGAAAGCAAAAGAAGTACCTTGTAAGATTAAAATGTAATGTGTTAAGGAAAGAAAGAAGACACATCTCTTTCCCACCAGCCATTTACCTCTCTGTGCCTCAGCTTGCTCTTCTGAAATATGGGAGTTCACAGCACTTCCAACAAGCAAAGGCCTGGAAGAATGCCAGGCCATTTGTTCATTGCACGGGAATGCTAAAAACATGACCATTGTCATGGTGAAAACCCTTAACACCAGAGAGATGGAAATATGATATCATTGAAACGTCAGGCAGTGTAATCAAACTAGGAGAGCATTGCCTATTCATTCATTCATTTAAACTTTTTATTTTGAAATAAGTTCAAATTTACAAGACAGTTGCAAAAATAATGCAAAACCCATACAGAGAATCTAACACAACCCCCACCCCCCACCCAGATCCCCAAATCCACCAACTTTTAACATTTTGGCACATTTGCCCCATCAGTCTATCTGTCTATCCACCTATCCTGCTATCCATCCATCTGTTTGTCTATAGATTTATTTATCTATCCATTTATGTATCTATTTTCTAAATATTGAGAGTAGGTTGTATATACATCATGCTCCTTGAATACTTAATACTCTCATGTGTATTTCCTAAGAGCAAGAATATTCACTTGTGTAGCCATCTTAGATACAGTTATCATGTTCATGACATTTAATGTTAATATAAAGCTTACAGTCTCTATTGCAATTTTGTCTGATGTTTCAATAATGCCTTTTTGGGCATTTTCTTTCCCATTGTTAGATCCAGTCCAGGATTATGTATTGCATTTATTTGTCATTGTCTCTTTATTCTCTTGCTCTCTCTGTTTGTTTTTTCATTGTACTTATATTTAAGTAGGAAATCAAAGCAAGTAAAATGTGTCACAGAAAGATTTCTGATGCACTGTTTCTTTTAGTTTTCATATATGTTTTTGTAAAAGATTAGCTGATTTGAAAAGTTTAAGACAGAAAAGGCAGAAGTTAAACCAGACTAGGAAGGAATTGGTAGCCCATGACTTAAGCAGCCGGGACATTCACATTCCATCTACTGAGCAGGCTCCAAGGCTCCCAGGGAGGTGTCTGAGCTGTAGTATCTCCATTGGGCAATAGCTGGGATGCCCCTCTCCTAGCCCCTCAGCCTGCCTGGCATGTTCAGCAGGGCTTATGTCCATCAACCCTTATGCAAAGAAGACTCTCGTGCTTGAAATTAATTAAGGATCTTCTCTGAAGAATAAAAGACAATAAACCTTTGGATTAAGGCAGCAGATTGAGGGTCCTATCAGTTACCCAACTCTGGCATCTATAAGGCAATCCAGAAGCTTCTGAAAGGACAGAATTTTGCCTAAACATAGCCAAATAGTGTATGTAGCTGCTCTGTACAAATGTACCTTTTTCTATTAATTACAACTGACACATGTCCACTTTCCTTCATTCCCAAATGAGAATTGTGTGCCTGAGAATCATGTGCCAGGAGATGACGGATTTTTATCCTTTTTCAAAACTTTTCTTACACTGGCCATCTGAGTGGGTTGCACATGACGCTGACCCTCTTAATTAAATGAGCAGGAGTTGTAAGGGTGACTGTAGGAGCCGAAAGGCAAAAGCAGTTGTTTGTTCTGCTGCTGCTCTCCTTGTTATAGCCAAATTTCCATTTAATGCACAAAGCTGTGGTTTTCATTTTATAGGCCTATTTTAATCTATTTTTAGCTCTTGTAAACTGGGTCTGTGGCAAAAACACGAACTTTGGAATCAGAAGAGCTAATCCCAACACTTTTGCTTACAAATTGATCAACCATTGGTGAGCCATTGAACGTCTCTGGGTGTCAAATTGTTCATTAGTAAAATGTGAAATAAGTAATACATAGTTCTGCTTTTGGCTGGTGTGAGATTGCAGTGTAGACTTCAACCTCTGCATGGCTGAAAGAATACCTCATATCATCATTATTCTGGTGTAAAGTTGGCCCCTTTGACTTAAAGGTGCATTCTGTGCAGACCCAGAGGAGAGCTGTGTTGATGCCTAATGCTGTTTCCACCATGGCAGCTGAAAAGGTTGACCACCCCCATTTACCTGCATCCACTGCAGTCCCCACCCCCACATTTTGTGTGCCTTGATTCCATGTTGGATTTTGGGAGGAGCTGTAGAGTGTTGAGTATTTGTGGAATCCTGGAGTCACAGCTGCCTTCTGATATGACAGCCAGAATTTGAAATGACCACATTGCTGAATTTAATTTAATCAGTCCTCCTTCTCTGAGAGTGGAGGGTTTGCATTTTGCTGGGGAACAACAAATCAGAAGCCACCAATTTCAGAGTATTGTCAAATATTAAGTGAGGAGTATATTTCAATGCAAAACCCAGAAATTGGTGGCTTAAACAGGTGAGACTCGTTCTTGTTCACCCTGCAAGTCTGGAGGTAGGCCATGAAGGGCTGGCACTATGCCTGGTGATGTCCTTGGTCTGCTCTGCGTACTCAGTGTGGAGACCTCTGGCTTTATGGGTGTCACCTTGTGGCATCGTGGCAGCTGAGGCACCTTCAGGCCTCATGCCCAACTTCTAGGCAGGAGACAAGAGGCAGAAGGTAAGAGGGTGAGGTTTTTCCTTTCCTTCCAGAAGTTATCACCCTCCCTAGACATATGTCTATGCTAGCTGCAAGGGAGGATGGGGAAATCAAGTTTTTAGATTTTACAACCTTTGTAAAAGAGGCAGGCAGAGGAGAAAGGTAATGGAAACAGAGTAGAATCAACCAACCTACAGTGTCTTCAACACCTCACACAGTGGCTTTTAGTATACTTCTACTGTCTTAATTTAGGATGATCAAGAAGGAAGAAGAGGAGAAGGGAGGGGAGGGAGACAGGAAAGAGAGAGCTCTTGCTTTATTCCAAGGGAAAAACCACTGTATGACGGGTATGTTCATGTTTCAGCTTGGCTGGGTGATGGTGTCCAGTTGTTTGGTCAAGCAAACACTGAACTGATTGTTACTCTGAGGGTATTTCATGTATTTAAATAATTTGCCAGTTGATTGCCTCTATGACTGATTATATCTATAGTCAACAAAGGAGAATGCCTGTAGCAATGAAAGAAGTCCAGTTCAGTCAGCTGAAGACCTTAAAATGAGAACTGAGGATTTCAGCAGTCAAAAGAATTTCAATTTCTACTTAAGTCAACTTGATTTTCCTGGGGACTTCCATCGAAGCCTTCACAGAGTTCCCAGCTTGTGGTCTTCCCTAGGGAATTCAGACTTGCCAATCCCCATGGTAGCATGAGCCAATTCTTTTAATAGTATTTATATACATATACCCTGTCAGTTCTGTTCTCTGGAGAATCCACTAATAACACCGCTTCACGTTGTTCAGAGTAAGCAGCAATTCAATGAGGGGCAGGCTCTGGTCTATGTGATATGGGGAACCAAAAGATGTCTGAGACAGGCTAGCTGGTCTCAATGATTTGCTCTTTTGTAAGAGAGACACCTGCATTAGTAACCACAATACTCTCAAAATATGGCACATTGTCCAGGAAGGGTGCAGAAAGTGATATTGGAGGAATGGGCAGTGGAGGAGCACTTCCAGCAAGAGAAAATGATGATGACGATAAGGATGATGATGATGACGACAGTGTTAACAACGAGCACGGAGTTGATGAGGATGATGATGAGATGACAGTGATGTGAAGACGATGTTGAAGATGAAAAGGATGATGTTAACGATGATGACAGTGATGGTAAGGGTGATGACGATTAGATGATGTAAGGATGATGATGATGACAGTGATGAAGATGATAAGGATGATGATGAAAATGATAATGAAGTTGATAAAGGTGAGGATGATGACAGTGATAGGAAGATGTTGAAGATGAAAAGGATGACGTGCAATGATGAAGAGAAGGGTGATGGTGATATAATGATGGAGATGATGGTGAGGGTGAAGATGATAATGACTGTGATGAAGATGACAAGGAATAAGACAATGATGATGATGATGATGATGAAGATAATGTTAGGAATGAGAATAGCTTTATTGAGATATGATTCCTATACCATAAAATTTAGCTATTTAAGGTTTACAATTCAGTGACCATTAGATAACCCCAAGGGGGCCTGTGGTCTCACTGGACCTGCTGTGAGATGGATCTGATCCCATGAGAAGAATAAGTATAAGGGCTTACATCAGAGTCAGGTTTACTTGGATCAGTGGGTCAACAGTGGCCTTGCAGGGATTATTGCATGGTAGGAGCCAGTAACTAATAAACATGGGGAGTCTGGGGGCCTGGGGAAGGTGTGAGGGATGGCTTTATGCATATACCTATTGCCACTTCTTGGGCCTTCTTTAGGGGGACCCAGCCTTCCTGTTGATTGAGGTCTTCTGGGTCTGGGCAAGTCTAATATATCATGAATCCCAACTAAAGCTTCTGCCTAACAGGCCGAATAGTTTTCAGCTCATATATGTCGAGCAACGTCTTATTAGGTCACCCGTCCTAATAAGTGACCTAATTAGGTCCAGCAAGAGAAAATGATGGTGATGATAAGGATGATGATGATCTACATCTTCCCAGGTACATGTGATCTACAGGCCATCTTCCCAGGTCCTTAGGAATCAGATGGACAGATCAGCCTTCCATCCTTTTGCTTAGGGTTGTTATTGTATCCTACCTTCTTACTTCTGGCAGGTCTGCCCCTGCCTGGCCTCTACCACTCAGGAGCCCATGGTTCCCCATAGTGTGTTGGGAGTATCCACTGGGAGCTTCCATTGGACCTCAAGGCTGTCTTCGGGACACAGAGGACAGCTACCACAGATTTCTTTAGAATGCTGCTGCACGCTCATCCAGGCATTATTTTAACTCCTTGGTGAAAGGACTGTTTTGGATTGCTTACACTGATGAAATGTATTATGCCAGGAATGGGTTGACTTTTATAGTGGGGATTTATTAACTTACAAGTTTACAATTCTGAGGCTGTGGAAATGTCCAAATCAAGGCATCAACAGGACAGTATCTTCTTCTGAAGAAAGGCTGCTGGTGACCTGGGACTCCTCTGTCACATGGAAAGTCACATGGCAGTGTCTGCTTGTGTTTCATTTTTCATGCATGGTTTCACTGCTTTCACCTTTTGGCTGCT
>PVIY010032297.1:0-29106 GCA_004026745.1 Myrmecophaga tridactyla
ATAATGCAGACAGATACAGCCCTGCCTAATGACCAAATTAAAACACCTGAGGAGACACAGATGTTGGAACAAGTAATCAAAGATGTTCATATAACTCTATTTAATAAAATAAGTGGATGGCAAATGACATATAGGAGATCAGGAAGACAGTAGAAGAGCACAAAGAGGAATTTGAAAGAATGAATAGAAAAATAGCGGAAATCACAGAGATTAAAGACTCTGTTGACCAAATAAAAAACATACTAGAGGCATACAATGTCAGAGTTGAAGAGAAAGAAGAATGAATAAGTGATAAGGGGCAGGATAATTGACTTCAGAGCCTCAAAACAGCAAATGGCAAGAAAGATGGAAAATAATTCAATGGGAACTCAGGGAAATGATAGAGAAAGCAAAGCGCACACATATTAGAATCGTTGGTGTCCCAAAAGGAGAAGGGAGGAGTAAAGGGCTAGGAAGAGTAGTTGAGGATATAATGGGAGAAAACTTCCCAACACTCATAAAGGACATAAATATACAAGTCAAACAAACCAAAAGAACTCCAAACAGAATAAATCCAAATAGGCTTTCCCAAGGCACATACTAATCAGTCTGTCAAATGTTGAAGAGAAGCAGAAAATCCTGAAAGTGGCAAGAGAAAAACAATTACTACATACAAGGGAAGTCAAATAAGACTGAGTTCAGACTACTCAACTAGCACCCTGGAGGTGAGAAGGCCAGTGGTATGATACATTCAAGATCCTGAAAGAGAAAGACTTCCAGTCAAGAATTCTGTACCCAGTTAAATTGTCCTTTAAAATTGAGGGTGAGATTAAAGCTTTCACAGAAAAAGAATTCCTGACAGAATCTGTCAACAAGACACAAGTCCTACAAGAAATACTAAAAGGAGTACTGCCAGCTGAAAAACAAAAAAGAAAAAGACAGGAGAGGGAGGTCTGGAGGAGAGCACAGAATTGAAGAGTATCACAAAGGGTAATTTAAAGAATTAAAAGAGAAAGACAGAAAACAATATACAGATCTGACAAATACAATAAAGAAGATAACATGGTGGAATCAAGAAATGCCTTTTCAGTAATAACTTTGAATATTAATGGACTAAACTTACCAATTAAAAGATACAAATTGACAGAACAGATTAAAACATAATTGAGCTATATGCTGCTTACAAGAGACTCATCTTAGACACAAGGATACAAATAGATTGAAAGTGAAAGGATGAAAAAAGATCTTTCATGCAAGTTGTAACCAAAAGAAAGCAGGAGTAGCTATACTAATATCAGACAAAATAGACTTTAAATGTAAAGACATCATAAGAGAGAAAGAAGGACACTATATACTAATTAATGGGTCAGTTCACCAAGAAGATATAACAATCATGAATGTTTATTCTCCCAATCAAGGGACTCCAAAGTACTATGAGACTGACATTGGCAAAACTGAAAAGAGCAATAGATGTTTCAACAATAATAATAGGAGACTTCAATACACCACTCTCTTCTATAGATAGAACAACCAGACAGAAGATCAACAAGGAAACAGAGAAGTTAAATAACTTGATAAATGAAATAGACCTAACAGACATATAGAGGTCACTGCACCCCAACGCACAAGATTACACATTCTTCTCTAGTGCTCATGGGATGTTTTTCAGGATAGATCATATGCTGGGGCACAAAACAAGTCTTTATAAATTTAAAAATATTGAAATTATTCAAAGCACTTTCTCTGATCACAATGGGATAAAGCTGGACCTCAATAATCACCAAAGAATGAGAACTTCACAAATATATGGAGTTTAAATAACACACTCTTAAACAACCAGTGGGTCAAAGAAGAAATTGCTAGAGAAATCAGCAGCTATCTGGAGATGAATGAAAATCAGAATACAACTTATCAGAAATCATGGGATGTGGCAAAGGCTCTGCTGAGAGAGAAACTTATTGCCTTAAATGCCTACATTAAAAAATAAGAAAGAGGGTGGGCCATGGTGGCTCAGCAGGTAAGAATGCTTGCCTGCTGTGCCTGAGGACCCGGGTTCGATTCCTGGTGCCTGCCCATGTAAAAAAAATAATAAAAAAATAAGAAAGAGCAAAAATTGAGGACTTAACAGCAAACCTGGAGGAACTTGAGAAAGAACAGCAAAGTAACCCCAAAGCAAATAGAAGAAGAGAAATAACAAAGATTAAAGCAGAGTTAAATGAATGGGAGAACAAAAGAACAATAAAAATAATCAATAAAATAAAAAGTTGGTTCTTTGAGAAAATCAATAAAATTGATGGTTCACTAATAAGACTGACAAAGAAAAAAAGATAGAGGATGCAAATAAACAAAATCTGAAATAAGAAGAGGTACATTACTACAGAACCTGAAGAAATGAAAGAAATCATAAAGGGATACTATGAACAACTATACGACAATAAACTAGACAATGTAGATGAAATGGAGAAAGTCCTCGAGACACACAAACAAGCTACACTGACTCAGGAAGAAATAAAAGATCACAACAAACCAACCACAAGGTAAGAGATTCAATAAGTCATGAAATATCTTCCTACAAAGAAAAGCCCAGGGCCAGATGGCTTCACATGGGAATTTTATCAAACATTCTAGACAGAACTAACAGCAATCCTGCTCAAACTTTTTCCAAAAATTGAGGAAAAAGGAACTCTACCAAACTCATTTTATGAAGCTAATATCATTTTATTACCAAAACCGTGTAAAGATCCTATAAGAAAGGAAAACTACAGGCCAATCTCCCTAATGAAACAGATGCAAAATTTCAGAATAAAATATTAACAAATTGAACCCAGCAACATACTAAAAGAATTATACACCATGACCAAGTGGAGTTTATACCAGGAATGCAAGGATGGTTCAACACAAGAAAATCAATTAATGTAATCCAGCACATTAACAAATCAAAAGGGAAAAATCACATGATCATCTTGATTGATACTGAAAAACATGCGACAAAATTCAGCATCCTTTTCTGATAAAATACCCTGAAAGATAGGTATCAAAGGTAACTACCTCAATATGATAAAGGCAATATATAGAAAACCAATAGCCAGCATTGTACTCAATGGTGACAGACTGAAACCCTAAGATCAGGTACAAGACAAGGATGCCTTCTATCACCACTATTATTCAAGATTGTGCTAGAAGTTCTAGTTAGAGCAATCAGGCAGGGCAAAGAAATAAAAGGCATCCAAATTGGAAAGGAAGAAGTAAAACTCAATATCTGCAGATAATATGATACTATACTTGGAAGATCCTGAAAAATAAACAGCAAAGTTACTCAAGCTAATAAACAAATTCAGCAAGGTGGTGGTACATAAAATTAATGTGCAAAAACCAGTAACATTTCTATACACAAGCAATAAGCTAGCTGAGGATTCCGTTAAGGAAAAGTTTCCATTCAAAATAGCAACTAAAAGAATCAAGTAGCTAGGAATGAACTTAGCTAGGGACATAAAGGACTTGTACACAGAAAACTATATAACATTGCTAAAAGAAATCAAAGGAGATCTAAATAAGTGGAAAGACATTCCCTGCTCATGGATAAGAAGGCTAGATATAGTTAAGATGTCAATTCTCCCCAAATTGATCTGCAGATTCAACACAGTACCAATCAAAATTCCAACAACCTACATCGAAGATTTGGAAAAGCTAACTACCAAATTCATCTGGAAGGGAAAGAAACCCCAAACAGCTAAAAGCATCCTAAAAAAGAGAACAAAATGGGAGGGTTAACACTCCCTGACTTTAAAACCTATTATAAATCCACAGTGGTCAAAACAGCATCGTACTGGCAGAAAGAGAGAAAAAATTGACCAATAGAATCTAATGGGGGGTGTAGAAATAGACCACCAAATCTATGATCAACTGATTTTTGACAAGGCCACCAAATCCTCTGAACTGGGACAAATTAGTCTTCAATAATTGGGCATAGAAGAACTGGATATCAATAGCTGAGAGAAAGAAAGAGGACCCTTATCTTACAGCCTTCACAAAAATTAACTCAAAGTGTACCAAACATCTAAATATAAGAACTAGCACCATAAAACTTCTAGAAGAAAATGTAGGGAAACATCTTCAAGACTTAGTAATAGGAGGTAACTTCCTAACCTTTACAACCAAAGCACAAGCAACAAAAGAAAACATAGATAAATGGGAACTCCTCAAAATCAAATGCTTCTGCACCTCAAAAGACAATGTCAAAAAGGTGAAGAGGCAGCCAACTCAATGGGAGAAAATATTTGGAAATCACGTATCAGACAAAGGTTTGATTTCCTGTACATACAAAGAAATCATACAACTCAACAAGAGAACAAACAACCCAATTTTAAAATGGGCTAAAGATATTAATAGGCATTTTTCTGAAGAGCAAATACAGATGGCTCAAAAGCCCAAGAAGAGATGCTCATTTTCACTGGCTATAAGGGAAATGCAGATCAACACTACAATGAGATGCCAACTCACACCAATAAGAATGGCTGGTATCAAACACACAGGAGACTATAAATATTGGAGAGGATATGGAGAAACTGGGACACTTATGCATTGCTGGTGGGAATGTATAATGGTGCAGCCACTATGGAAGACTGTTTGGCAGTTCCTTAGGAAACTAAATATTGAGCTGTCCTATCGCCCAGCAATAGCACTACTTGGTATATACCCAGAAGAGCTGAAAACAACAGCACAAACAGATATTTGCACACCGAAGTTCATGTATTATTCACAATTGCCAAAAGATGGGAAAAAACCCAAATGTCCATCGACAGACAAGTGGATCAACAAAATGTGGTATATACATACAATGGAATATTATGCAGCAATAAGACAAAAGAACGTTCTGAAGCACATGACAAGACAGATGAGCCTTGAGGACATAATGCTGAGCGAAATTAGCCAGACACAAAAGGACAGATACTGTATGATTACACTTTTATGACCAGCATAAAAGTATAATCAGAGACATATAATACAGAATACAGGGGACTTAGAGATACATAGAAGCTAGAGATGGGTGAACTGTTAGCTAATGAGGTTGAACTCCAATGTAAGGGAATAAATAGGAGTGAAGGTGATTCTCTAGCAGGTCTAGAAGTAATATTACCATATTGAAGATGAACAAGATTAAAAGGGTCTGTATAGATCTACATGTTGCACTAACTCACACTAAAAATATGAATGAATTCTTGTAAGAATTACTTAAAAAATATGATTCTGTATAAAGAGTGTTTAAGTCCATGGTACAGGGGGAAATCTGCCATTGCATGCTATGAGCTATGTTCAAAAGGAAACCATCAGCACTACCACGGCAACAGCAGAGGTAAATAATGGGGTGAGGGACAAGAGTTAAGAGGAAGTTTAGATCTCCTATTTGGTGAGGGTGTGTTTATTGGTTTTCTGTCCCTTGGGAACAATGGAATTATCTAAAATTTAGAATGTTGATGGACTGTGAACTTTGGGCCCTCTGCATGATGTCTGATGAATACACTGATGGAGAAGTAGAATGGCAGATGATGGTGTATGCTTATGAATGAAGGCTGTGCTGCTACAAAAAGGAACATTGTCATGAGGCATGCAAGGATATGAATGAATTTGTGGAACATTTGGTGAGACAAAGTAAGGCAGAAACAAAAGAACAAGAATGGTATGGTCACCTTTAGAAAATGCTTTCAATAAAACAGGGGCCTAGATTGTAAACTTTTAGAGCAGACACATTAAGTCCGGAGTGGTGATTGCTCTTTCTGGATTTTGAGAGGCTGTTTTATATACATAACCTTATATTTAAAGATGAGAATGTAGCCAAACAGATTGGGGTTAATGTAATTTAGAACATACAAGTGATGAAGACTGTGTCTATATTTTAGAACCACACATACTCTTTGAGACCATTGGAAAAACAGTTTATTTGTCTGGAACTGAAATTTTCCGTAGTGTATATTCTAACTCAACCTATCTGTATAGCTCATTTGAACAACTGAAACACAGGGGCACAGAATAAAAAGAAGTCCTTTAATCCTGTAAATATTACTGTAATGCCTAGATACATCTAGAGTATATTAAGCAGATAATCAAAAAGGATTGCCAAAGTCCCCTGAGGAAGGGGAGAAAGAAGATGGAACTATTAAACCTTACCACCAGGAAATCCCCTGCTACTCTGTCAAATTTTAGGGACACCCAAATCAATAGGCCATGCCCTTGATCATTGGACTTACTCTTGTGAAGCTTATGTAGGCAGTGGAGAAACTTAGACTACCTATAGTTGTGCCTAAGAGTTACTTCTGGAGGATCTCTTTTGTTGCTCAGATGTGACCTCACTCTCTCTAAGCCCAACTCTGCAAGTGAAAAATCAGTGTCCTCCCCCCTACATAGGACATGATATCCAGGTAGTGAAAGTCTCCGTGTCGATGTGGGGAATGACTCCCAAGCATGAATCCAGCCCTGACATCATGGGATCAACAATTCCATGCTGACCAAAAGGGGGAAAAGAAGTGTAACTAGTAAAATATCAGTAGCAGATGAGTTCAAATAGAGTTGAGAGACTACTCTGGAGCTTGCTCTTACGCAAGTTTGTTCTTGCTACCTATCATAATCTGCCAAACCCCACGCAGGACATACCCCAGCCAATCCTAAAGACTGCCTAGGGCAAGATTTCACAAGCATTCCATGCACTTGAGTAACTTTCCAGAAACTTGCAACCTCCAAATGGTTCCCCAGTCTAGATAAGTCCTGAAACCTAGTGCAGCCTCTTTAGAACATCAGATAGTTCCATCTCCCTACCCCATATTATTGACAGACCCTTCCCATATGAAAACTTTAAAATGGCCATAGCCCAAACATCCCTAAAGATAGGGATGGAAAGATCAAAGGTGATGGTGGAGTTATACAGAGAAGATAGGAGTTAACAAATGAATATGAATGCTGAATCATTAAATTGATATAGTTTTTAGAGCAGCTAGAAGTAAAGACCTAAAATTGTGAAATTGTAACCTATGTAAAACTCTGAAATATGTTCTACAACTAATTGTGGTGCTATGCTTTAAAATGTGTTTCTTTTTTGTACATGCTATTTTTCACAAAAAAGAGAAAAAAGTCAAGTGTGATGATAAAAAATATTTAAGCCTTTTAACCTCCTATATTATGGAGCAGCTAGAAGGAAAAATCTGAGAGGATCATATGGTAGCCCATGACAAACTTTGGGATCTGTCCTGTAACTACTTGTTGAAGAGTGCTTTGAAAACTATTGCTTTTTTATTTCATTGCTTTGTATATATGTTATAGTATACTACAAAAAAGTTAAAAAAAAATAGACCACCAAATCTGTGGTCAACTGATTTTCAATAAGACTCCCAAATCCTCTGTATTGGGACAAAATAGTCTTTTCAATGAATGGGCATGGGAGAACTGGATGTCAAAAGCCAAAGAAATGAAAGATGACCCTTTCCTTACATCCTATACAAAAATTAATTCAAAGTAGATCAAATATCTAAATATAAGAACCATTGCCACAAAGCTCCTAGAAGAAAATGTATGAAAACATCTTTAAGACCTAATAATAAGAGGTAGCTTCCTAAACTTTACACCCAAAGCACAAACAACAAAAGAAAAAAGTAAATGGAAACTCCTCCAAATCAAATGCTTTTGCCCTCAAAAGACTTTGTCAAAAAGGTGAACAGGCAGCCAATTCAATGGGCAAAAACATTTGGAAATAACACATCAGATAATGTTTTGATATCCTGTATACATAAAGAAATTATGCAACTCAAACATAAAAGAACAAACAACCCAATTTTAAAATGGGCTAAAGATATGAACAGGCATTTTCTGAAGTGTAAATACAGATGATTGAAAAGCACATGAAAAGATGCTCATTTTCATTGGCTATAAGGGACTGCAAATCAAGACTACAATGAGATACCACCTCACACCTATAAGGATGGCTGCTATTAGACAAACAAGAAACTACAAATTTAGAGAGGATATGAAGAAATTGGGACACTTATGCACTGCTGGAAGGAATGTATAATGATACAGCCACTATGGAAGACTGTTTGGCAGTTCCTTAGGAAACTAAATATCGAGTTGCCCTATGACCCGGTAACACCACTACTCAGTATATACCTAGAAGAGCTGAAAGCATGACACAACAGACATTTGCACACCAATGTTCATAGCAACATTATTCACAGTTACCAAAAGTTGGAAATAATGCAAGTGCCAATCACAGATGAGTGGATTAACAAAATGTCATATATTCACATGATACAATATTATGCAGTAGTAAGACAAAATGACGTCCTGAAGCATGTGATAAGGTGGAAGGGTTTTGAGGACATAACACTGAGTGAAATAAATGAAATAAACCAGCCGCAAAAGGAGAGATACTGTATGATACTACATTTATTATTGTAAAGATAAAATCAGAGGCTTATAATACAAATATATAGGACCTAAAACTACACAGAGGCTAGAGATGGGTGAATGGTTAGCTTGAGGTTGAACTGAAATATAAGAGAATAGATAGAAGTGAAGGCAGTTCACTAGTGGATCTATAAGCAATATTACCATATTGAAGGTGAACATGATTGCAACTCATGTGTTCTACTGGTTAACATCACAAATATAAATACGTTCTTGCATGAATTGCTTCAAAGTTTGAGTCTTGTACAAAGAGTGTATAATTTCGGGGTATGGAGGAAAAACTGCTATTGCATGCTATGGGATATGTTTAACAGGAAAACATCAATAGTACCACAGCAATACCAGGGGTAAATAATGAGAAGGAAGTACAAGAGTTAAGGGAAGGTTTAGGTCTTCTATTCAGTAAGAGTGTGTTAGGTCTTCTATTCAGTAAGGGTATTGGTTATCTTTCTCTTGGGAACAATGAAATTATCCAAGATTGAGAGGGTTAATAGACTCTCAACTTTGGACATTATACATGATGCCCAAATGAATGGAGGTGACTGAAGGATGTACTGACTAAGAAGTAGATTGGCGAATGATGGTGTATACATGGATGATTGAATATTGTCCTGCTACATAAAGGAACAAAGTTGCGAGGCATGCAACGTTGTGAATGAACCTGTGGGACATTTGATGATGCAAAATAAGCCAGAAACGAAAGAGCAATTATTATATGGTCTCACTTAGAAAATACTTATAAAAAAGCAGGGGCCTAGACTGAAAGCTCCTACAGCTGTCACATTTAGCCTGGAGTGGTAATTATTATTTCTGAATCTTGAAAGCCTCTTTTATATATGTATAACCTGGTAGTTAGAGTTAAGAATGAAGCTGACCAGGTTAGTATTAAGGTAATTCAGAATACAGAGATAAGGAAGTCATTGTCTGTTTTAGAACCTCATTCAACCTTTGAGACCAAAAGAAGAAAAGTTTATTTTGTCCAGAACCTAAAATAGAGTCTTGATCTACAGGGACATATGACTCCATATTCCTGCTCAGCCATCTTTCTTTTATGGATATCTTACATATTTCCAACATTGTTCCAAAAATGATCACTGACATTCTGTCAGGCAGGGAGATGATGTCATTTGCTGGCTATGGCGTCCAGATTTTTCTGTTCCTCACCAAGCTGGCTGGTGAGTGCCACCTCCTGGCAGTATTGTCTTCTGACTTCTATGTAGCCACCTATCACCCACTGCACTATCAGATTATTTTTTTAAATTAGTTTATTTTTTATTTATGATATGTAACCACATGTAAACATAACCTCCAGGATAACCTCTCAACTCTGTTTGGAATCTCTTAGCCACTGACACTTCATTTTGTCTCATTTCGCTCTTCCCCCTTTTGGTGAAGATTTTCTCAATCCCTTGATGCTGAGTCCCAGCTTATTCTAGGATTTCTGTCCCATGTTGCCAGGAAGGTTTACACCCCTGGGAGTCATGTCCCATGTAGAGAGGGGAAGGGCAGTGAGTTCACTTGCTGTGTCAGCTGAGAGAGAGAGAGGCCACATCTGAGCAACAGAAGAGGTTCTCTTGGGAGTGACTCTTAGGCTTAATTTTAAGTAGGCCTAGCCTATTCTTTGCAGGATTAAGTTTCATATGAACAAACCCCAAGATTGGAGGTTCAGCCTATTGTTTTGACTGTCCCCTTTGCCTGTGAGAATACCAAGAATTCTCCACTTGGGGAAGTTGAATTTTTCCCCTTTCTCACCATTCCCCCTAAGGGACTCTGCAAATACTTCCCTATTTACTGTTCAAATCACTCTGGGATTTATCTGGGCATCACTCTAGATAAACCTACAAAATCTCATGCCCTACGCAAGGTTCCAAGTACTATGATGTTCGATTAAGCTATCCACATAAATTATATTAGGAAACGCACTAGTCAAAATATAAATTTTGTACCAAAAAAACATTTTTTGCTTGTCTCACATATGCATTAAAGTTTTAAAATATTAATTACCATCTATTTTCAACACCCTGCATTATTGACATTCCTTTGTTCTTCCTCATGCAGAAACATTTTTAAATTTGCACATTTAGTCACTATCATTATACACTCTAAGCATTCCTAGATTATACCATCTTGGTCTTTATTATCTATCTTTCCTTCTGATTTCATTTGTGCCCCGAGACCTCCTCCCTCTATCATTCTCACATTCAGCTTCATTCAGTGTTCTAACATTATTATATTACAGTTAGGTAGTATTGTGCTATCCATTTCTTATTTTTTACAATCAGTCCACCATCAGATTCTTTTGAATGAGCATGCCAGCATTCTCATGGCCTGATATATATATATACACATATAGTAAATGTTTCTCAATTATACATAAATATTTCAATAAAACTATATACATATATATTAACACATACATCTGTATATAATCTGGATGCGCTAAAATCAAGTTATTGAGTCTTTGCTGGTAAGAAGCATGCCATATTTATAAGACTATTCTGCAAAATATGTCCTCAAAAATGAATATAGATTTATATTTTATAAAACATCTGTGCTGTTTGAAACTGTGAGATACCCCAGAAAAGACATGTTCTTTTAATCTTAATTCAATCTTGATTGGGCAGACCAATTGTAGGATGGGATATTTTGATTAGGATATTTCCATTGAGATGTGAACTGACCAATTATGGGTGTAAGCTTTTGATTAGGTTGTTGTTTCCAAGGTGTTGTGTTGTCAGTCATTCAAAGTGAGTCTTTATTAGTTTACTGAGATCCTTAAAGGAGCTCATAGAGAGGGAAAGAGCTCAGAGCTGACACAGGTTGCAGAAAGACGAAGACAGAAACACACATTTGGAAATGCAGAAGAAAAGCCCCCAGCAGAAGCCATAAGGCCCCACAAGAGCTGAGAGAATCATTTTGAAACCAAACTAGAAGGACCACCACATGTCGCCATGTGCCTTCCCATGTGAAGAGGATTGGTGCCTTAGATGGACATTTTCATGGCGTTGAAATCATAACTATTAATTTAATAAATCCCTGTTATAAAAGCCAATCTTTATTGACAGCCCCTCCCAACATGAAAATGTTAGAATGCCATAGCCCAAATACCCCTAGAGTGGGATAGAAAGATCAAAGGTGATGGTGGAGTTATACGGAGAAGGTGGGGTTTAACAAATGAACATGATTGCTGAATCATTAAATTGATATTTCTTTTAGTCTCCAGTATCTTAG
Organism: Myrmecophaga tridactyla; assembly: GCA_004026745.1. Lineage (NCBI taxonomy): Eukaryota > Metazoa > Chordata > Mammalia > Pilosa > Myrmecophagidae > Myrmecophaga > Myrmecophaga tridactyla. Next base: position 11,662 of record PVIY010032297.1, read on the forward strand.
AGCAGCTAGAAGTAAAAACCTAACATTGTGGAATTGTAACCCATGTCAAACTCTGAAATATGTTCTACAACTAATTGTGGTCCTGTGCTTTGAAATTTATTGCTTTTTGGTATATATGTTATTTTTCACAAAAAAGAAATAAAAAGTCTATTGTGATGATGAAGAAATGTTTATTCCTTCTACTTCCTATATTCTGGAGCAGTTAGAAGGAAAAATATGAGAAGATTGTACGGTAGTCCATGGCAAACTCTGGGATCTGTCCTGTAACTACTTGTTGAAGAGTGCTTTGAAAGCTATTGCTTTTTTCTTTTTTGCTTTGGATATATGTTATATTATACAATAAAGAAATTAAAGGAAAAAGAACCAATCCTAGTTATCCTCAAAAAATATATAGCCAATCCTTTTCTGGTATATTGTAGACCAGTAGCATTAGCAAACCGAAATACTCTCTTATCAGCTTGTCATGAAATAAACTGCAAAGAAGAAAGTTAATTTTTCTCTTCAGAACCTATATAAACAATTTTACTAATAGGAGAACTGAGAAATATTTTGGGACATATGTTCATTAATTGCATTATATTAAGTTAATTAAACATGCCTAATTACATAATTATTGTTATATACTTAACATATTACATAAAGATATTATATCAGACTTAAATGAGTGAAAGTTATTCCTATGCCTTTCCCAGTTGGGAATTTTAAAACAAAAAGAATAATAAATGATAACAAAGATTTTATAAATCTACCATCATGATTTAGTATAGATAGATATGAAATCAGGTACAAACTTCAAAACATCAACCTAGCAATATATCTAAAGAACATTGAATTAGTTATTAAATCTCATCCAGATATATTCTCCCACATGTTAGTGTTAAGGATATTGACTAATAATAACAATGTTACACATTTAATTCATTGCATGGCATGTTGGGATTTGCATAGATACCTTGCTGTTATACAGGGACCTCTAGGAGAGCAGAATCAAGGGTATATGATATATATGAGCTATAGATAGATAGATAGATAGATAGATAGATAGATAGATAGATAGATAGATAGATAGATGATAGATCGATCGATCGATAGATAGATATAGATAGATAGATTTATTTTATGATATTTATTTAGGAATGGGCTTACACACAACTGTGAAAATAGGCAAGACAGAATTCTTTAGGCAGGCCACAAGTGGCCAATCTTTATTAACAGTCTTTATTAACAATCTTTATTAACCTTTATTAAAGGTTTCAATTAATTTCCTGGGAGAAGCTTGCTGGCTAAAGTACAAGAGGACATTTTTCCTTCTTAATGTCGAAATCATCAGTTCTCACTTTAAGACTGCAACTGGATGGATGAGACTTTTCTTATTGTTGAAGACAATTTCCTCAGTTGATTGCAAATGTAATCAGCCATAAATGCAATCAACTAACTGATAATACATATCTGTAAAATTTCCTTACATTAACAATCAGGCCAATGCTTGCTTCACCAAACAACTGGACATCATAACCTAGCCAGCCAAATTCACCCATTAACTTAACCACCACTGGTTATCTACCTCTTTCACATACAATTACAAAAAACTGTTATTTAATGGCATTAAGGAATTACTGTTGTTTAGATTTGATAATGGTTTAGTGTTTATGTTTAAAATAATTATGTCATTTTCATTTTATGTCATTTTAAAGAGATGAAAGGATGGAATGTATGGGGTTTAATTTAATACAGTCAATATTTGAATAGATGCAAATATTCAATATTTGGATAGATGAGAGGAGTAATTTTAGCAATGTTGCCCTTGTGTTGATAATTTTTTTTTTAAACTTTTTTATTAATTAAAAAACTTAACAAAAGAACATTAATATATCATTCCATTCTACATATACAATCGTGTTGATAATTTTTGAAGCTGTAGATGCATGGAGGTTAATCCTGATATCCCCTCATTTTTATATATGTTTGAAATTTCCATAACTCTAGAACGAACATGTTCTATTCTCATCCTTTATTCTTCCCAATCCAAAATATCATAGTCCCACTAATATCACCAAAATTAACCTACATAAATGTATGTCTTGGATCAAAATCCACAATGCTTATAGAGTACTTACAGAAGGCTTAAAATCTACTTGCCCTGCTCTAATTGGAATTTATGGAAAAATGCAAATTCCCTGATGCTCACATTAAAGAAATATATAAATTATATTATAATTCTGATTTTCTAGAAATTTTCGAATTCTAACTCTTTATGGTCATAATTTTTCAATATTAATGATAGACTACTACATTTTCTGATCATCTTACTGGTTCAAATGATTTTTTCATTGAGTTTATTATTGCTATTTATGTTTTATGCAAATAATATTAATTTTGTGCTTGCTTTCCAATAGCAAATGACCAACTTAACATGGTAGCTCCATTACATTATATCACATTGCGTTCCTTGTTTTGTTTTGATAGCCGTAGCATTATCTGTCATTTAGTTTGCTTATTTATGTAGAGATGTTATGTGTACATTTTCCCTTTCAGTATCTAAGTTTCTGAAGGACAGATAATTTGTTTTGAAGGTTCACTTCTGTAAATGTACTGTTAAAAAGGTAGAATTACTTTATCTACTGCTAGATTTTATTTTCCTGTACTTATTCATAACTGAATGATATTCATAAGTGAAACTTTCCAAATGTAATCTTTTCAATATTTATAAATTATTAATTGTTTTTCTTGTAATAAATAAAAAGCAACTACTATATATACCAAGGACTATTTTACTTATTTTCTTCTTTTGGAGTGTTTAATCCTTCCGGAAGAAGTTTATATTATTGTCGTGGTCACCACACAGATGAGCAGCGAGATTCAATTTTTCTCTTGGTAACACAGATACCATTTGTATAGTTATTACTAATCCTTAGTTATATTCTAATCTATATTCTTCATTTTTAGAAATATATATCATAACATAGGGAATATTATCTTAACATTTTAATTCAATTAACGTGAAAGTTATCTCAAACTGGTTCACTTTGAATTATATCATAATACAATTTGCATAGCCTTCTAGTTTAATTATTCTTTACTCAGGCTTTTTATTTCTTTGAATATATTTAATAATGCATACCTATGAGTTGGTTTACACACACTTATACACACACATACATGTACTCAATCAAAATGAGCTCCACCGAAGTCTATTATGAACAAATTATAATATTAATATAAAGAAAATCGCCATAATATATGGGATAAAGTTAATGGTTGAAAGAACTAAATTCCACCGAATATAATTTATATATATCCCATGAAGTTCCAATTAAAATTACAAAAAAATTGCAGAGAAAATAACAAACTAATTTCAATAGTCTTGCATTTATGAAAGGGCCAGTTCCAATAGTAGCTCCAGACAAAGTCCTTCAGCCCATATGAAATAGCTATCATGGCCTCCCCCAAAAAACAACATTATATTTTAATGAGAAAGCCAAGAGAGTCCCTGTGTTTAGTGGGACAGGTAGAGGTTTGTAGGGAAAATGGTGAATTATTTAAGAATGCGAATTCTGCAGTTTTCAGAGACTTCTGGATTTGAGGCCTTCTTTAAGGTGGGAAACCTTTGGAATATTCTCTAATCTCTCTGGGTCTTATATAGGTGTTTGATGATTGACTGAGATAACAAGTAAGATGTTTAAAATCTTGCATGACATTTAAAATGAACAATAAAGTTTAGCTCTCATAATAATTATGGATAAAACTATCAATTAGCTGAATGGAGTTTTGCAAATAACCTTGCATATCAAATTTATTTAGTGATCATTGATATTGACTCATCAATGTACCCAAAAACAATTGAAACAAAATCACTTGATAAAGTCAGTCCTTTTTATCTGCCTCTCTATAACAGGAAGTCTACTGAATAAGTACATTAATTCTTTGCCTCATCTTACACCTGGTGACCATCTCAACACTGTAAGTGCAGTTGCAAAAACTACCATCCAAATACTCTTCCCAGGTAAAAGCTTATACTGGTGTATGGGGTTGCCCATATACAGATCTCATGTTTGATGAGTAGAAACAAAATAGGTTAAGAAGTGGGAAACAATGGGGAATATACAATAAATGCATTTTATATTCAACAAAAGCATATTTTTATTCTTAATAAAATAATTCAACAAATGTTGGGTGAAGCAAATTCTATCTCCTTCCTCCCCCGTGAGTCCCAAAACTTCTACTATAACCTAAGAATGTCTGGTGGTTATCAGTGGCCCCCTACACCAGGTTATTTCAAACAAATTGTTTTCTACACTCCCTTTTCTGGCTATTCCCTGGGGGAAAATCATCTTCTGCTGCCCTGTGAAATAGTGGTGCTTTTCTTCTTCTCCAGTAACGCCCCACAGGATCTCAAGGTAGGTAATTATCCTCCCTCCTCATAGAATCTTCCACCCATTCCACCTTCTCCTTCCTTCTAACACCAATTACAGTTGAAGCAAATGCCTGATGTGGTATCATCTAACAGGCCCCAGTCACTTTTGAGGAAGTAAATTTGAAGCAGATTAATTGGGACAAAAGATAAATGGAGGACAATGGTTTTGTTTGAGGCTTCTGAGGTGCCAGGGGGTCTCTTAGATGACAGTAAGCCTAGTGCATTAAATGTGAAATGAAATGACCAGAAAATCCTCAGTGGAGTGTAACTGGTCAAAATAACTTTCATGAGAAATGGATTTTTTCTAAGGATATTAAGTTCCAGGTCATGTATGGATGCATAGGTTCAGGTAGAGTTTAGACCAGGGTGCACCCTACACTGAAATCCTTGACTGGGAGTGGTAGAGTACATCAAAACATGAGCATCAAAAATGCAAGATTTAGCATGATGTCCTGACTGAGTGGCCAGGTTCTGTGAGAGAGAGTCCTCTGCTCTAAAGAGAACAAGAAACTCACCATGAAGGATTGCTCTTAGAGGTAAATGATGGAAAATGGAAGAATTTTAAGCCTTTAGACATGGTGGGGAAGAAAGATGTGGAGTTAAGTCAAGGGTATATGAAATATAGAGGTACATAAATGTAAATAATTCAGTCTCACTGGAACTTGAGAATTAAAGGTAGAGAGATTTTATGAAATTTGTTTATAAATCTAGGAAACATAACTCAGCAGAAACTTGCATATTCAGAACTCTATTCTAGAAAAAAATAATCTGGGATAACCCTAAAAATTATTTATATGGGGAAAAATTTGAGGCAGAGGATTACTTTTAACATTTAAATATAATAGTACTTTGAATTTCTATCTTATCAAAGTGAGTGCTAAGCATTTTGAAGAAAATATTAGAATTATGACCCCCTCAAGGCATAATCTAAAAGGAATATTATGGCTTGGAGACAATTATCATAGATGAATCTTCTGACTTTTCTCTTCACAGATCAACTTTTTGAATGATTTGCTGAATTGTTATTTACTGATATCTCTGTACAATAAATCATTATAATAAAAGCATACAATTATGATACGGTATTTTATATAAAGTATATTACAGAGATCAGAAAATTAAACATAAATATGTGCTTTTTAATAGGTTACATTGGTTGCAACTAAGATAATCAAACAATTTAGCAAATTTTTTTTTTTTTTTTTGCATGGGCAGACACTGGGAATTGAACCCGTGTCTCCAGCATGGAAGGCGAGAACTCTGCCTGCTGAGCCACCGTGGCCCACCCAAATTTAGCAAATCTGACAAATGAAAAGCCATTTGAAAATGGATAAATAAAAATAAAATTAATATTGCCATGGCTAAAAGTGAGTCCTTGCCTGACATGCACAGAGTCAACCAGTAGACAACAGGATTTTGGGTAGAGAAAGTTTATTTAGCGAAGGCCACCCTCATGAAGACAGGAGGGCAGTCCTCAAAACTATCTCCCAGAACTTCTGCACTTCATGGTGTTCAAAGGCAGGCAGGCTTAGAATAATCAGCAAGACGATATGAGGATGTTCAGGACAGTCTAATTACTATGTTTGCCCAGAGCAGTCACTTTCTTAAGTTACTGTGCATGTCAGACAGGTTAATCTTAATTAGAACTTCTGTCAAGATATTTTAGCAATTTGAGATATTTTGTTCTTGGCTGACCCGTATTAATCAATATGGTGCTTTGTGCAAGGGCACCCAACTTCAGTTGCAAAACAAGATAAAGGGATACTAATGGGGACAATCAAGCACTGTGTTGTTATTGTCCAGTTACAAGGTGCAGTTTCAAAACAGCTTCAGCAAAACAAGGCATCTGGGTTTCAGTTCACTAAGTGTGATTTTTGGTATTATAATTGGGCAAATTTTTGCCCTAGATTGAATTTTTTTGCAATTGCGCCTATCTTGGCCATTAAAGCCAGTTAAGATTGGCTTGACTGGGGCTGTTAAAAGCAAGAACTTATCTGTAATGTGTGCAGATGGGGATTTTGGAGATCAGAAAAAAGAGAAGTGGAAACTTTTTGCAACATAGTAAAGAAGGGAGCTGTTTTGGAAATTGGGCAGTGTGAGTGGGGGTGGGGAAGGTAAAATATGAAAAACTGGTCAAGGTTCACTGCAATATTGGACATTGACACTTAGATTTTTCTTTGCTTTAGAAAATATATCTGTATGCAGGAAAATTAGAGTTTGAGTGATACCATTTACATTTATTTGAATAATAAAATATTACAAGTACTCTAAATGCCCCAAATAAGATCATAGTTAAAAGGAAAATAATACATACAGTTTAATTTTTCCACATTAAAAAACACAATTATTCAAAGTACTGTGATTGAGGTATAGCAAGAATTTTATCTGCTGAGAGTGGAGCTGTGAAATAGCACATGTAATTTCTTAACTTTTCCTCCTGATGGAATTAGCTTTGTCCACTGTTTATTTTTGCTCTTGATATTCCACTTTGTGCATATTCTTTTTCTATACATCATCATACTTGCCTACCTGATTTGTGAGAGGAACTGGAAATTTTTCAGTGATGCACTAGACGTGTAGCCTAATGCCAGCTATTACAGAGTGAGAGTCAAAGGAATTTCTTAAAATTGTAAAATCCCCAGAGTGATACTGACCAGGTTTAGGTTCTCATGGTAATATTCATCGTGCAAAAATTTAGTTCACTTCAAGCCACATCTATTGGAAAATGATCTCATACAAAAAATAAAAAAGGAAAAAAGCATGGGAAGATAGAGTTTTTAGTCAACTGTCATTTGACTGTTTCCACTGTTATCAAAGACCGCTCTGAAGAGGAAATGTGCAAAAAGCCTTGGGAATGAACTTGATAAGTTTTGAACCAGGGATCCCTATCTTTGTAAGGCTGACCCTCCATATTTACTACTTGCTTGATTATTTGTAAAGTACATAAATAACTAAGGTTTTCAGCCCTGCAAAGTTAATAATTGGGTAGCTCAAGTGATTTTTATTATATCCTCCAAACAGAGAGAAATTTCATCAAAAAGTTCTATGTCAATATCTCTGTTAACTCTGTCTTCATTATTCTTTTACTAGACTTTGCCAAAAATGGCAAAACCATTCCTCATATTTTGAGCCTTTTAAATCTTGTATCTAAACCATAATCTCAATTGGCAAATAGTTTGCCTTGCAAAATACAGCAGGTATCAAACTGTTGAGATATATTGTTAACTAACCCATAGAAGATTTCCCCAGCCAAATTCTCAGCTTCATCTTGAATCCTTGCTTTTAATTTCTTCCATCAAGGAGATGTCTTCATTTTTTTTCAAAAAAATCTGTCATTTGCAGGTAGTATGTGTACTATATAAGAGACTTAGGTTCTCCTATGAGTAAACGATGTCTAATCGGAAGCTTAAGCACTAAAGACGCCAATTTTTAAATTGATCTTAGTAAAGATGTCTGGATTTTGGCAGACTGCTCTGCACTGTGACTCTTGGATAATAGCAAATTGTCTGGTTGCTCTTAATTTTTTGCTCTGCACATTAACTGTTGCTGGACAACTTTAGGGATATGTTACCCTGTCCATATGCTAAATAATAGGATGAAAGAAGCAACAAGAATGTGCGGCTCAAATATCTACCACTATTCTAATGTCAATATCAGAATTTAGTCAATTAGCCTTACTTCACAGCTACAAGGAAAAGTGTATGGTTTTACATGGAATGCACTGAGCTTACCAAGGATCTGTTCAGTTGATACAGAAGGGGAGAATAAATATTGTAGCGTGATCAGGGCTACATATGGTCCAGAACAGAAGAGAGTGAATAACTCATGAGAAGCATTAACGTAGCCAGACTAGATAGGACATGATGATTTGTACCTGGAGGAAGACAAAAAAAAAAAAAGAAAGAAGTCAAGGATAATTAATCGATTTATGAACCCTTGTACATACAATTTTGTACAGTTTTATACAATTGTACAAAAAATATTTTACACACACACATGTATATACAGACTCTTAAACTGTACAGTTTATTTTTAGATTTTTCTAAAAATCTAAGACTTGTAATCATATGGTTCACTGAGATTGTGGACTCACTCGGACACTTCAGTTTCGGAAACCATGAATTTGATGTCACTCTGAGATACTTATTGCATGATTCCAATAAATTGAGATCGTGACATCTGGGAACAGATATATGGTCACCCTGCATAATTCTGAGGATTGTGATGCAGTACCCTCAAAAGCCAGAATGGCAAAAGATGGCCAATTAAAACATCAGGTGACTAGTTTAAAATAAATTATTAGCTTGCAAACTTCCTGATTTCAAAATAAGAACACAAATCACATGTATTGCACTGTCACCTACATACCTTCTATACTTTTTCTCTCTCCCAGGACCCTGTGTGTGTGTATTTGTGAGAAAGACATCCCCATTATTTTCATTCAATTTGCTGAATTTCTTTCTCCCTTGGATGGCTGCATGGAAAAATGTACCAGGAAGTTAGTGAACAATTTATATTTGATTCATCTCATTAAAGTCAACTTTGCTTTATTGTCATATTCCATTATATCTTGAATATTTCAATCACTCATTCTCTCTTTGTCTTTCTCTTCCTATCTCTCTCTCTCTGCCTCTCTGTTTCTCTCACTGTCTCTATCATTTTCTCTCTCTCTGAAATACAATAGTGTAACTATAAATTTAAATATGTAATAATGATAATTATGTTACAGTGAAAGAGATTATAAGCCAGTAATAATATAAATAATAAGCTTTATTATCAAATATTGAATATTTTCCAGGCTCTGTTATATGTTTGCATGTCTGTACGTGTGTTTGTAAGTAGGTGTATCGCACAGGTGTTATTTAGTGATTCTCATTTTGGAAATTCATAGTCAATTATAGCAGCATTTTTGCACCTAACTGTAAATCAAATTACATTAAAGTAAAGTAAATGCCAATGATTTTCACACATTTAATTTTATAAGACATTTCGTTTAATCTTTAAAACAATCCCATAAACTAACACTTCTTCCCCATTTATTCAGCTCAGATATAATTTTATGTTTGATGAATACTTCGTATAGACATGAGACAGAGAAAATGAAGTACGTTTCCAGGACTGTATTTGCATTAAATTATCTTATTTACCTTTTTTTAAAGCCATAGGAAATATATTTCTTATACTTCTACTTTTGGAATATAACTATTTAAGCCTATAGCATACAATTCTAGGCTAACATCTCTTGTACATTGATTTTATCAATATTTCATATGAAAAGCTTGAAATAAAATATTTCATTACTTTCATTTATAGGTCAGTTTAATATTGGAGTGCTGCCTCTCCCATGAAATTTCAATGTCGTTGAGCGGAGTACCTGTAATAGCTGTCATCAACCCAGTAAGTGTAGCATTGAGGGTTTTATGACAGACCTTATGGTTATTTTGATCAGTTGGTCATCAATACAGTAAGTATGGCATTGGAATTTTTATGATCGACTTTATGGCTATTATATCAAATAGGTCATTGATACTACAGATTTATAGAAAAGTTCCAAATTAAAAGTATTTTTAAATATAGTATAAAATAAGTTAGTCCATTAAACTTATTTCCCTACAATATTCATATTTTCAAAATAAATATTTCTTCAGACAGAATTGATTTGAACTTTCATGGTCTTTTGTTTTATGGTCAAAATTTTAACATAAAGAAATAATGTAAAAGTAAGTTGATATCAATTTGCCAAAGGAATATGTGATAACTTCAATTCAGAGAATTGTGGTTCTCCAATTACATACAAATTTAAGTAGATATTCTGTATGTTCTATTAGAACAATGACGAAGTTAATAAATAAAATAAAGAGCACATTTTGAATCTATTTTTGTCAAAATTAATGGAGAAGTAGTACATTTGAAAATATTTATAAAACAAAATAAGAACATCTTGATTTAGTGAAATCAATGAAAAAATTGTATGATATGATTTCAGTTTCTTTCTTTCTTTTTTTTTTGCATGGGCAGGCACTGGGAATCGTACCAGTTTCTTGATCATGGAAAGATTAGGGCACAACTCTGTCTATATCTGGAAACTATTTCAGAGCACATAAGAATTTAATTCCCCAATTTTGACCAACCTCAAAACAAAAGTTCAGGGAAGAATAATGTACATTGCTTAATTGTGGACTGAAATGATTGACTCACTCCTTTTTTTTTTTATTAATTAAAAATTTTTTAAAAAAATACCAAAAAGCACCAAATAAACACAAACATTCTTAACTTTGATCATTCCGTTCTACATATATAATCAGTAATTCACAATATCATCACATAGTTGCATATTCATCATCATGATCATTTCTTGGAACATTTGCATTTATTCAGAAAAAGAAATAAAAAGAAAGCAGAAAAAAAATTCATACATACCATAGCCTTATCCCTCCCTTTCATCGACCACTAGCATTTCAATCTAAATTTATTTTAACATTTGTTCCCCCTATTATTCATTTTTATTCCATATGTTTTACTTGTCTGTTGATAAGGTAGATAAAAGGAGCATCAGACACAAGGTTTTCACAATCACACAGTCACATTGTGAAAATCATATCATTATACAATCATCTTTAAGAAACATGGCTACTGGAACACAGCTCTACATTTTCAGGCAATTCCCTCGAGCCTCTCCATTACATCTTGACTAACAAGGTGATATCTATTTAATAAATAAGAAAAACCTCCAGGATAACCTCTCCACCCTGTTTGGAATCTCTTGGTCATTGACACTTTATTTTGTCTAATTTCACTCTTGCCCGTTTTGGTCGAGAAGGTTTTCTCAATCCCTTGATGCTGAGTCTCAGCTCATTCTAGGATTTCTGACTGACTCACTCTCGCTTTTTCAAAATTATAAATATTTTACACACACACACATGTATGTATATACAGACTCTTAAACTGTACAGTAAGATTTTTCTAAAAATCTAAGACTTGTAGTCATATGTAGGGCATATACTCTGCTTACCCTCAAAACTTATAAAAGTAGATGGGTATAAATTAAATGTTAAATCTCTTCTCCAACAATTGGAATGAAAAAACAATGCTCTTGGAGCTAGATACTCCAAAAAACAGTTATATGGAGGAAGTATATAAAACATGTTTTCATTTTCATTAAGAATTAGAAGCTGACTAGTAGAATATTACTCCTTGGCTTCAAATATAGATTTTCATCAGAATTCAAAAGCTCCCAAATGATACAGAAGATGTGATTTGATCTATCATCCCTACATTTTGGGAATGTGTTACAAATTTCTGATAGACTGGGTAGATAAAGAATTCTCTAAGAGAATTGTGGAAACTTTAAGTCCTTCGGGCAATTTGGGAGAATGTGGTAAAAAAATGATGGAATTAGGGATAAAATTATAGCATGCTTCTGATGTCTGAAGACAAACTATTGATACTATAGTTCAAGACAACATAAAATTTTAAAAAAAGTAAATGCAGAAAAGATATCAGGGAAAGAAGGAATGATGCATCCCTGAAAATATTTTTCTATCAGAGAACACATTAAATAAGAAATAATTCTTTTAACAAGCATTAATAAGCACCTACGATGGGCCAAGGATGCTGCTATGTAATTAGGGGTCAGAGTAAAGAGCTATTGTGCCTGTTCCTTGACATAACCATGGAGCCTTAATGTTAGAATGACAATAATGAAGGTAATTGTTAATGGAAATAGCACAATCAGATGGATAAAATTATTCTGGAGAGTGGGGGAAAATTCAAGAACTTGGAGATACATAAATGTGTGGATAATACTGAATTTGAGTTTTCAGCATTATTCATTGATCTTAGAAATTTACTATGATCAACCAGCTTATGGGAAACACTTTCCTGAACATCAAATTCTTCTGACCTGTTGTGACAATCCAATTTACACACATACATACTCGCAAATGTAATTTGTGTGCTAATATCACCATCCAGGTGATAAAAGTAGGAATAAGATATTTGTTTATTTTATAATGAAGAATCTCATCTTTCACAAAAATAAAATACAGAAAAAAACACAAATTTTTATCTCATCAGTGATATTATTTCCATTTTCAATATTACAATATTTAACAAAAATGAGATCAAAGTTCATTTTATACAAATAGATATATGATAAGATACTAAAAATTTATTTTATATTTGTTGATAGTTTTTGATGACCTACCATTTATTGAAGACAAGAATCCTGAATTGGTGTTTTTAAAAATTACAACATTCATATATAAAGAAGTGTGTAGGTATGTATATATTCATGTATGTATATACTCACATATTCATATCACATTTAATTTACGTAGCAAAGGGGCACAAATAATTTGTTATTATTTAAGAAGCCACTATCCAAGTAAAAAGAAATAGTATTGCTACCACTTATTATACCCTATGCATAGAATTAAAAAATTAATATTTAATTTCTATAAACAAAAAACATGTAAACTATATTGTCAAACACAAATTGTTGATATTTAGCTATAAAGATTACATTTTAAAATTAAAATGTAAGTGAATTTTCAAATTTTATAACATAAACTAAGATTTGCTAAGTATTTTGTTAGTTATTATTTTTTGAAAGTCTTAGAAATAGCACATTTCATTTTCTATTGTCTCAACATAAATGAAACTAAATCAGAGGAAAATAGTTTCCACAGTTCATGTATTCAGCAAATATTACTGAACAACCGATACCTGCCAGGACCTTTCTAGAAACTTGGTTTGGAGTAATGAATAAATCAAAGTGCTCCCATCATGAAATTTAATTTCTGGTGTATTAGAAAGACAATAAAAAATAAAAACATATAAGATAATTTTTTATATGCTAGAAAGTGAAAAGTGATTTGTAAGAAAGCAAAGAGAGGATAGAGAAAAGAGGACTAAGAAATTCTGGGTGGGAGCAGCGTGTTGTAATTTTAAGCATGTTCCTCAGTGGGCTTCAATAAGAAGATGATATATTAGCAAAATGGTACCAATGAAGAAAATGGAAATCACATTTTCAGATTACAGGGATTCCAGAGCCCACTTAGTATTCTAATTGGTATTAGTTAATTCAAACAAGTAAGTGATCATCTTGTAAAGCATGCCCAAGTCAAAGCTAGTTGAAATTCCTTTTATTTCATATTGGAATATGAATTGCTAGCTCTCATATTATTCTGTAGCTATATGTAATAAGTCTCAGTTTTACAGTACTTTTTCTTGCTTTTCTGTTCATCGCTTACTTACTTATTTTTCCTTTTAGGTAGAGTCAGGGATTTGGTATGGGATATGAGAATCATAGTTTCAGCAATGACTTCATCCTTTTGGGAGTGTTCTCTTCTTCCCAAACAAGTCTGGTCTTCTTTTCCTTTATATTTCTCATTTTTATTATGACTGTAACAGAAAATATAGTCCTGGTCCTACTTATCTTCAGAGACATACGTCTGCATACACCTATGTATTACCTGCTCGGCCATCTCTCTTTTATGGATATCTTACATATTTCCAACATTGTTCCCAAAATGATCAATGACTTTCTTTCAGGCAGGGAAACTATTTCATTTGCTGGTTGTGGCATCCAGATATTTCTGTCCCTCACGCTGCTAGGTGGTGAGTGCCTCCTCCTCGCAGCAATGTCCTATGACCGCTATGTTGCCATTTGTCATCCACTGCGCTATCCAATTCTTATGAATAAGCATGTCAGCATTCTCATGGCCAGAGGGTCCTGGCTCATAGGGACCATCAATTCCACAGTCCACACAGCTTATGTACTCCATTTCCCCTTCTGTGGTTCAAAGGCCATTGATCATTTTTTCTGTGAAGTCCCAGCCATGTTAAAGTTGTCCTGTACAGACACATCACCCTATGAACGAGGCGTTTATGTAAGTGGTATCATCTTTCTGCTTATCCCTTTCTCCATGATTTCTGCTTCATATGTCCAAGTCCTACTTACTGTCCTCCAAATGAATTCATCAGAGGCACGGAAAAAGTCATTTTCTACCTGTTCCTTCCACATGACTGTGGTCATAATGTACTATGGGCCATTTATTTTCACATATATGAGACCTAAATCCTACCATACTCCAGGCCAGGATAAGTTCTTGGCGATATTCTATACCATCCTTACACCCACATTGAACCCTCTAATCTACAGCTTTAGGAATAAAGATGTTTTGCTTGCAATGAAAAATATGCTTAAAAGTAACTTTCTTATCAAAACAATGAATATGCATAATGCTTGAAATGTGTGCTTTTTCCCTATTACCCTACGAATTCCTAGAGGAAATCAGAATTTTGGTAATAATTTGACTGCGAAGTTAATATTTTCGTACTTGTAGAAAGAAGTGGATATTTCCAAATGCGTGATGTTTAGTTGTCCTATGTGTTTGTTTTGTACATGCACACCTCCAAAAGAGCCGTGTCCCTTTCTTTGATTCTTAAAGGAATAAGAGATGACCATAAGCTATTTGCTCATTCCAAGCTAAGAATTGAAAATAATTATTTATTAAATTATAATGAGTAATGTGCATTGTATAAGGTAGTTATATCCATATAATATCTATATTGTTATGAAACTGTTAAAACTATTTTAAATACCTTACAATTAATCAGTTATTAAAAATCTACAATCTTCTCTGTGAATCTCCATTATTCATTGATTACTTATACATCTTTTTCAATGATGTGGCATATGCATATATTACATAAATATAATATACATATATAATATATATAAACTATCCAAAGTATATATAACTATATGTATATGCATACATAAAAATAAACATACATGCATCTATAATCCAGTCGTGATAAAATCAAGTTATTGATTCTTTCTCATTAAAAATAATCCAATATCTTATAAGAATATTCTGTGAAGTACATCTTATTTCGAATATGAATGTAGATTTATCTTTTACCATTTCTTCTATCACCTTGTGATGAAATATAATGAAAAGAAAAAAATAAATGTTTGTCTTCAAAAACTAAGCAATTTTATTAATAGGAAAATTGAGGAAATATTTTAAGATAAATGTTTATTACTTTTATTTTATAAAGTTGAATAAATGTTGTATGAAATGAATATTGTTATAGACATAAAAATATATTACACCAGACTTTAACGTATTGAAAGCTATTATTATATCATTCCCAGTTGGAAATTTTGAAACAATGAGAATAATAGTTGACTGCAAAGATTTTTGTAAATTAACCATCATGAGTCTGCCCCTGTCAAAATATATATATATATATATAACATATATATACAATGTTTGGAGACATGAGAGGGGACATTTTTTGCCTTTTGTTGATGATTGTGGAAGCTGTGTGGTGCATTCATGTGGTTCGTCTTGATAAACCCTTAAACCCTCACCTTTTTTTTTCTGCTGTTTGACAGGGTTACATTTCATTGTTTTTCCATGTGAGTATCCTCTTATTGCAGTACCATTTGTTGAATTATATTTTGTTTGTTTGTTTGTTGGGAAGTGCATGGGCCAGGAATTGAATGTGGGTCTCCTGCATGACAGGTGAAAATTCTACCACTGAACTACCCTTACACCCCCTTTTAACATGTTTGAAATTTCCATAATAAAAAAAAAATTTTATTAATTAAAAAAATTAAAAGAAAGAAACGCAAACATTCCCAACACATATACTCAGCAATTCACAATATTATTACATAGTTGCATATTCATCATCATGATCATTTCCCAGAACATTTGCATCAATTAAGAGAAAGAAATAAAAAGACAATAGAAGAATAAAACAAAAACAGAAAAAAAATTTTACGTACCATACCCCTTACCCCTCCCTTTCATTGATCACTAGCATTTTAATCTAAATTTATTTTAACATTTGTTTCCCCTATTATTTATTTTTATTCCATGTTTTACTCATCTGTTGATAAGGTAGATAAAAGGAGGATCAGACACAAGGTTTTCACAATCACACAGTCACATTGTGAAAGCTCTATCATTATACAATCATCATCAAGAAACATGGCTACTGGAACACAGCTCTACGTTTTCAGGCAGTTCCCTCCAGCCTCTCCATTACATCTTGGATAACAAGGTGATATCTACTTAATGCATAAGAATAACCTTCAGGATAACCTCTTGAGTCTATTTGGAATCTCTCAGCCATTGACACTTTGTCTCACTTCACTCTTCCCCCTTTTGGTTGAGAAGGTTTTCTCAATCCCTTGATGCTGGGTCTCAGCTCATTCTAGAGTTTTTCTCAATCCCTTGATGCTGAATCTCAGCTCATTCTAGGATTTCTGTCCCACGTTGCCAGGAAGGTCCACACCCCTGGGAG
This sequence comes from Myrmecophaga tridactyla, assembly GCA_004026745.1. NCBI lineage: Eukaryota > Metazoa > Chordata > Mammalia > Pilosa > Myrmecophagidae > Myrmecophaga > Myrmecophaga tridactyla. Next base: position 28,403 of record PVIY010032297.1, read on the forward strand.
TCATGTCCCACATAGACGGGGGAGGGTTGTGAGTTTGCTTGCTGTGTTGGCTGGAGACAGAGGCCACATCTGAGCAACAAAAGAGGTTCTCTTGGGGGTGCCTCTTAGGCCTAATTTTAAGTAGGCTTAACCTATCCCCTGTGGGGTCAAGTTTCATATGAACAAATCCCAAGACTGGGGGGTCATCCTATAGCTTTGGTTGTCCATACTGCTTGTGAGAATATCAAGAATTCAACTTGGGGAAGTTGAGTTTTCCCCCGTTCTCACCATTCCCCAAAGGGGACTTTGCAAATACTTTTCCACTCACTGATAAAATCACTCTGGGATTCATCAGGGCATCACCTGGACAAACCAACAAAATCTCATGTCCTACCCAAAGTTCTATGTACTTAAGGTGTTCAACCAACTATCTACATAAGTTATATTAGGAGATGCACTAGTCAAAATATAAATTTGTACCAAATTAACATTTTTTGCTTTAATCTCACACATAAGTTGAAATTTAAAAATATTAATTACTATCTATTTTCAGCACACTGCAGTAATGACATTCTTTTGTTCTTCCTCATGCAAAAACATTTTTTAAATTTGTACATTTAGTCACTATCATTATACACTCTAGGCATTCCTAGATTATACCATCTCAATCTTTATCGTCTATCTTTCTTTCTGATTTCATTTATGCCCCAGCCCTCCTCCCTCTA
>PVIY010032298.1:0-29104 GCA_004026745.1 Myrmecophaga tridactyla
ATTTTGTGACAAACCATCAGAGCAAAAATGACCAACTCAAAATGATCCTTTCTTTCAGATATCAAGGGTTTAACATAACTAAACTGCATGATGGATCATGTGTAAGTAAAATTACTTTTATTTTTCATTTTTAGGAGTAAACCAGATGCAGTTAAGAGCCCACTATTATAGAGGGTTTTTAAAAATACTTGTTATTAAAACATTTCAATCATATAGAAAAGAAAAAACAGTATGATGAATCCATATATCCATCAAACAGATTCAACAAATTACTCAGTTTTGCCACATTGCCTTTCTCCATTTTTTTATCCTGTTTTTTCTTTATTGAAGTATTTTAATGCGAGTCTGAGACATCATGTCCTTTCATCCTGCATACTTCAGAGTGCACTCTAAGTTTAGACATTTCCTTACAAATCCACATGGGTAATTATACCCAATCAGTTCCTGGTCATCATCAATTGAATTTTGAACATTGAAAATCGAACATTGTTCAATTTTAAATTTCCCAACCATCTCAAAAAATGTCTTTTAATGTTTGATTTAATAGAGTATTCTAAGCTAACATTCTTGATTATGGTGCACTCATTCATTATCAGAAAATACTTTTAATTTACATTTTTTCTCTGTAGACTATGCCACATAAACTTTGTGCTAAACCTCATGAACTTACTCCAAAATCCTCACTCAAGCCTACATTCAGAGGCCAGGTCCTCCTACTTTAGAAACTATTTCACTAATCTCGTTATCCAGTTTTCCATTCAACAGTCACCAAGAGGGTAGGGCTCCATGCACTAAAAGGAGGCAGGCAAAAAAAAGCACGTAGGAATAACATGCAATGTGGGAGGCAGCAAGCCAAAAGTGGGGGGGATTTCTGTGACCCTAAATTGATAGCAGGATGAGTTCATTCACAGTTCTATCAGAGTTTTGAAACCTTCACTCTATCAGAACATTAGAACAATTTTCCCAAACAATGAGAAAAAATTTTAAAAATATGAAATATGTAAAATTTCTTCTGTACCACTTAAAATTTATGGATATAAACATACATTTAAGTAGTATTTTCATCCACAACAGTTGAAAAATTCTAATATAGTTTTCAAATAATAATTTGAATTGCTATTCTCTACAGTATTGCTTGTTCTTTGGTGATGGCCCACTGAAAGCAACCTGCATTTGGATAGTCTGTTTTTCTTGAAAAACATGGCTCCTGGTTAATTTCTCTCTATTGCCCTGAGAGATGAAATGAATTTTGGCCTGATAACGCAACAGAAAAAATAATCTATTCCACCATTTCTCTTTTCTGGTTGGGGAGTATGTCACGCCAAAGGACCATGAAAACAGGCTCCAGCAATAAGAGGAGAATCTATATATATATATATATAGATTCATTCACAAAATCAGTAGAGGCAAAAAAATATGTGCATGGTTCTTACCATAAGGGCAACTAGTATATAGACAAAATCAGAAAGTGTAACTTTTCAACCTGCAAAAGAATGAAGAAAGTGGTAAAAAAAAAATGCAAAACAAACCAACAAACAAAAAGACAGAAAACGGGAAATATTAAAGAAAAAGAAATTGTAATATGACAGCAATTATAGTAAATATGAATAGGCTATACTCAATGGATTAAAATACAGATATTCTCAGAATGGATAAAGATAAAGAAGCTCCAAAAGAATATGGCCTACAGAAACACATCTAAATCAAAATGACACAGAAAAAAATAGAAAATAAATGTATGCAACCAAATGTATGTAAGGCATAAACAGTCAAAATTAAACATAAACAGTTAAAATTAAACAAAAAGAAAACTGAAAAAACAAACTTCATTTCTGATAAAACAGAATTTAAGGCCAAATGTCATAATGGATATGAAGTTATATATACTGGCAAAAGATTCAATAGATGATAGATTCATCCTAAACACATCTATAGCTAACAGAACTGAAAGAGAAATAGATCAGTCAACATTTGTAATTAGAGATTATGCGGCTGGTCTGTCACAGGCTGATGGATCAAGCAAATGACAGGTAAGAGAAGCATTGACAATGCAAACTATCATGTTAATGAACTTGATCTATTAAAGCCCACGCATTCCAGAAGAGAAAACTGGCCCTACATATTTTATGAGGCTCGTGTAATATTAATTTCCAAATGAACTGAATAAAAGTGAGAAAAATTGAGTACAGATGAAAAAGTCTAAATAAAATATTATCCAACCAAATCCAAAAGGATTATTTAAAAATGGCTTAGTATCAGAAAACTTATCAATCAAATTTACCATGCTAATAGACTAAAGGAAAATAATCACATGATTTCTCAATTAAAGGGAAAAAGTACTTGATGAGATTCAATACTATTTTTAATAAAAAAAGTAGCACACTAGAACTAAAAGGAAACTTCTGCAAGTTGTTGAAGAGTGCATAAAGAAAAACTAGAAGAAACATTTTTCTTATTACAGAGATTTTAGAAGTCTTCCCTTTGAATTTAGGAATAAGACAGGGATGCTGCTTAAACAGTACCCGAGAGCCTGGGCCACTATATATGCTTCTGTATATAGAGAGAAGTAAAAGAGATGTGAATGTCAGTGTGATAGAGACTGCTAAGGGTCCACCCTTAATCTTCAAGCTCAGCTACATAACTTCTGTGGCCCAATGCAAAATGAAAATGTGGGGGCCCTTGTTTCCTACTGATACAGTAGGAAAAAAGTATCAGTAAACGGAAGAAAGCTTTAAATATAAAGTTTTAAATATAAAGCTTTAAATATAAAGCTTTCTTCCATCTTCTCCCTCACAGTCTGTCTCTCTGTCTCCTCTCTCCAATTTTGTCACAGTGTTTTATACTTACTATTTAATGTTTTCTAAGTAAACAAAAGTTAAAATCTTTAATTATTAGCCTGATGCAAATATAAACATACTTAATATGGATGTAGAATTAGTGAAATTTTACAGTTTGCATTTCATAACTTGTATGTATATGTGTTTTTATTTCACTTCTTGATACATGAAGATTCCACCAACACTCTCTACCCTTAATTCTCTGATTCGTAAGGAAGGACTGAAAGGAAAAGGAATCATAGGTTGCCCTATCTTCCCCTTTCCTTCTTCTTTTTTTTTTTTTTTTTTAATTTACATATGGGCAGGAGGCACCAGGGATCGAACTCCAGACCTCCAGCACGGCAGGTCGGAGCTCTGCCTGCTGAGCCACGGCAGCCGCCCTTCCCCTTTCCTTCTATGTTATAATTTTTTGGTATAAGTGGTTCACTAATATAGGGAAGAACATAAATACAAAAGAATAAGTTTGGTTGTTCACGTTTCTTAGAATGTCATTATCTTCCAAGTAAGTGCTGATTTGAATGGAAAGCAGGACCTCTCAGGGTTGTCCATGCCTCAGTTAGTCACAGACGTAATACCCACATCATGGACTCTGAGTCCTACTGAAGTACCATGACAGTCCACTGGGTTCTGTGCACATGGAGTACTGTGAATGCTATATGCAAATGGGGTGGCAAGGAATGGCAGACACAAATTGTATGTATCGCCTCTGTTCAGGCACATGCTCCATTGTCCCATCCAACTTCACCTACGAAATGCAAGTTCAAAGATAAAATTATTAAAAATTTTAAGACAGCAACAGCTGAGAATTAAACTCCCAAGTGTGAGACCCTTCAGAGCACAGAGCCCTGTGCAATTGCACAGGTTGCAGGCCCATAAACTGGCTATGCCAATCTTCCTTCCTCCTGGGCTCATAGCTAGTGTACATTTCTCCACTTCCCATGAAATAGAGTTGAAGTGAGGGTGGCCATTTCTGGGCCAGGACCTTTACAAGAGCAAGTATACCTTCTCCAAATGATCTCTCCCCTTCCACACTTTGAACCTGAATGTGGCAAACTGGCTCAATTGCACAGATGGTAAAAAGGCCCAAGGGCAGGGTGATGCCACAGCAGTGAAGCCATGGTATCTCTGAATCACTGCTCAGAACAGAGCTCCCTCCAATGCAAAGCACCTGTCCCAGGGACTACCACATGAGGAAGAAATGAACTTTCTGCTACTGCTTTCTAGATGTCACTTTGGCCCACCAAGGACTAAAGGAAAATACTATAATCATCCATCTAAAGGTGGGCTGAATCACAAGCTATTAACAGTATTGAAATTCTGCTGGATGGAAGATCAACCTAAAAAATCAATCACATTCCTCTACAGCATTAATACCTGTGCTGGTTTGAAACTGTTGTATACCCCAGAAAAGCCATGTTCTTCAATCCTGATTCAGTATTGCTTGGTGGGATCTTTTTTGATTAAGTCGTTTCCATGGAGATGTGTCCCACTAATTGTGGGTGAGACCTTTTGATTAGGTGGATTCCATGGAGATGTGTCCCCACCCATTCAAGGTGGGGTTGCTTACTGGAGTCTTTTAATAGGAAATCATTTTGAAAAAAGCTTTAGAGCCAACACAGAGAGATATGTTTGGAGATGGCAAAAGAAAATGCCCCTGAGGAAGCTGTTTGAAACTAGAAGCCAGGAAAGAAAGGTAATAGATGTGGCCACGTGCCTTCCAGCTGATAGAGAAACCCTGAATGTCATTGGCCGTTTCTTCAGTCAAGGTGTCTTCCTCTGGCTGCCTTAGTTTGGATATTGTTATGGTCTAAGAACTGTGAACTCGCAACTTAAGAAATTCCCCTTTTAAAAGCCATTCCATTTCTGGTATATTGCATTCCAGCAGCATTAACAAACTAAAACAACACCCAATTACAGCAGTAAAGTAAAAGATATTATTCAAAATAGAAACAAAAACTAGAAAGTATCTGGAAAATATACCTATCTAAGAATACGCAAAACCTCTGAGGGGAAATCTTTAAAATTCGACCAACAGATGTCTAAGATCATCTGAATAAATAGGGAGATGGTCCATGTTCCTGGATTGTTTAACTTAAATATTATGAGTATACCAGTTTTCCCAAAATCACCCTATAAATTAATTACATTCCCAATCAATATTCCAAGTAAAATCAAAGATCTCTGATAAATGAAAGGGACTGTGGATAAGTCAGCAGACAGCTGACAGATGGGGGAAGATGTTAGCTAGGTCTAAAACCAAAAAGAAACTAATATGTGGAATATACATGCAAATAAGTAACAAGAAAAAATATAGCAAACCAATAGAAAAATAGGCAAAACCTCTGAATTTATAAAAAGGAAAAACAAAAGGGTAATTAGCACATGAAGGATGCTCAAGAGCTTATGAGTAACCAGAAAAATTCTAATTAAAACAACAATGAGATACCAATTTGCACTTGTTATACCAGCAAAAAATCAGAAAGTTGGGTGATGTCCAAGGCTGGTGCTAACATGGAAATCTCTGTACTCTGTAATCTCATGTCTATACTGTGGCACCCACTCTGGGGGGCAATCTGCCACTTCTTAGCCAAAATAAGAAATTAAATATATACATATTTCACAGTCCAACATTTCCAAACCTAGGAAATCACAGAGACACCCTCCATTAGTTTTTTTGTTTTGTTTTTTGGGGGGGTGCATGGTCCAGGAATCGAACCCAGGTCTCCCGCATGAAAAGTGGGCATTCTAATCACTGAACTACCCGTGCACCCATCCACCATTGATTTTGTAAAGAGACACGTATGTTTATGCAATGTTATTCATGATGGCAGATGGTAGCTATGAGGGAGTTTTGGGTGAGACTAGACAAGAAATCAATAGGTAAACTGTGGAAAGTGTCCTCATGAAGTTCGATGCAGCTTTCAGAATAAAACAGATGTACACTTGGCAATTTAGTTAGATCTTAAAACGCTACACCAAGAGAAAAAGCAAAGAACAGAATAATACAAGTAAACAATACCATTATGTATACTAAAAGTAAACACAAACAAGCAATATATATTGTGCACAAACACATAAATAAAAAGTTACACAGAGGGCGGCTGCCGTGGCTCAGCAGGCAGAGCTCCGACCTGCCGTGCTGGAGGTCTGGAGTTCGATCCCTGATGCCTCCTGCCCATATGCAAATTAAAAAAAAAAAAATTACTCAGAGTTCTCGCCTGCCATGCCAGAGACCCAAATTCGACTCCTGGTGCCTGCCCATGTTTAAAAAAAAAAAAAAAATCAGATAAAAAGATACATGCTGAGCTCATTAAAATGGTAGGCTATGGTGTGAGGAGAAAGGGAATGAATGAATGAATAATGGTCACTTCCCACAGGACTTCACCAAAACAGAGTGGAAACTGTTTTTTTACAAGATCTCAAAGAATATAACCATATCCATAACAAGAGCCTTAAAGATCATCACTGATTGATTGCCAACCATGTACCCTACACTGCTTCACACTTTTTACCTACACCTCCTCTCCCTCTCCCTCACAACCCCACCATGAGGAATGTGCTGCCATTGGCAGAGACCTAGAGAGGTGATGTGACTTGGCCAAGGCTACAGAGCTAGACACTGGCAGGGCTGAGTCTTGAACGCACCTGGTCAGTCTCCAGACGCTGTTCTTTTAACACTACTCTTTATGCCTAATTCTGCTCTGACTAGACCCCACATCATGCCAACTCCACTGCACCACCGTCCACCTTTTCTGCCCCGAAGGAGTTCCCAGCAGCTCACCCCCACCAACCCTGGGTCCCAAGATTTGTGGTATCATTCACATCCTTAGCCCTTCTCTTCTCTGACCACTTCACTATAAGCTTTTTTTTTTCCTCCAATGAAAATGGAATGTTTCTCAGCAAGCTTAGTTAAAAAAAATAATTGTTTAGGAGGACTATGGTTGTGAACACCAGTGTTGTAGTTTCACTACTGATTTCCTCAAATCTGATTTCTCTAAGCATATACTTCTCTTGCAGGAAAACTCCTGAACTTACCAGGAAGAATTGTAGGACTTGCTGAATCTCCAAATGGCCAAATGAAACATGATGATTGCCTCTTCGAGCACATCCCCCTTAGAGAGAATGCTGGTGCTGGAGGAAACCAGTGGTTAGAATCAAACTCATTGATTCACTTCTTCAATAAATGATTCTCGGCAGAAAACATGGCTGTTAAACCTTTCTCATGGTTAATAAGAATCTTTTTAAAAATCTCAGATATTCTATGTTCTCATGTCAAAACTACATGACTTATGTCATTGACTCCCTCTGTTCTCATATAGATTGTGCCACAAAGACCTAAAATGAGGAAACAGGTGCCTTAACAGAAGCAATGTTTATAAGCTAAGGGCTTTGGTCATCGTTGAGCTGAATATGCACTGTATGACATGGCTTTCGATACATCAGGATCTGGTTTGAGAACTTTCAACCATACCATAAAAGGGATTCAAAATGTATTCAAAGAAAACTTACTGAGCATAATAATGTAACCAAGAAATCAGGATTTAAGGGATGATTTTGATTGCTGAATATAAGATATTCCTTTTTGCTTTCTGGTGTATTGGAACAGACAGAGGGAAATAAATGAAATCTCTAAATTGTAATCCAGCTGCCTTGACCTCTGATAATAATTGTATAGCCCTTATCTTCTGCTTCTGGAATTGTAAAAACCTTGTGACTAATCTTCATTTATACCCAGTTTTTCAAATCACTAAAGACAGCCCCTAAGTTTATCAGTGAAGGGTCTTAGGTCAGCCCAGAACTAACCCATCCCAAGTTCAAAGTTTTCTTGACAACCAAGACAGGATTTAACCAAAGTGGGCCTACCTGACAGGAGCACTAGCTTACACCTTATCCTACAAGTCACTTATACTGCATTATTGCCATTTTCTTACATACATTCTCTAAGCATGTAGTCAATCTGCTCATGCCCCAAAATTAGATCACCTCTAATTACATCATCTGGGGCCACTGTGCTCATTATCCTAAACCCTGCCCATGTTTTTCTCTAATAAAACTTGGAATTACTGCAGTTCAGGGAGATAGATTGTGGGTTGATAGGCCATCTCTTTTCCTACTATGCGCCTAGTAATAAACTCTTTCTCTTTTTAAAACCCAGGTGTCTCAGGAATTGGTATTGAGTGCATGGCCTTTGTCTGGTAACAATACTTAGAATAGTGCCTTACCACGGTAAGATCTCTAAATACTTTACAAGCACTAATTCGTTTAAGTCTCACAACAAACTTAAGAGGTACATACTATTACATCACCATTTTATAGACAATGAAACTGAGGCTCAGAGAGTTTAACACAACTCCACAACGAAGATTCTACTAGAACAAAGTGTTCAGATCCTTATATAAAACAATTTTTATATTCCTAAGGAAATACATACACACACATGCCTGGTTGATAGGGCTGCCATAACACAGTACCACAAACCAGGCAGCTTACAGTAACAGAAATTTATCTTACAGTTCTGGAGACTATAAGTTCAAATCAAGGTGTCAGCAGGAATATGTTTCCTATTAAAACTGTAGAAGAGAATTCTTCCTTGTCTCTTCTAGCTTCTGGTGATTTGTCAGCGACCTGTGACAACTCTGCCTCAGACATCACATGATGCTTTCCATCTATATGTGTCCAATTCTCCCCTTCTTATAGGGTGGGCCCTAATCCAGTTTTGCCTTATCTCAACTAATAGCATCTTTAAACACCCTATTTCTAAATAAGGACATAGGAGTGGGGCTTGGACAAGAACATGGCTTTTGGTGGAGCACAATTCAACCCATAGCAATACACATGCACACATTAAATTGAGAAAGAATGGGGAAATACATGCTCACACTAATAAATGCATGTTTCTTAACACACTTTAATTCTTTCTTCATGTTCTGCAAAATTACAAATCACACATATTACCTATGACTAAGGACAGTGACTCAACACAGTTTACTCCTAGAAGTTATAATCATTTGTTCTGATTCCTCCTCACTTCTTAGAAAACAGCATGAGAACTGAATGAAAACAATAGAATGAGATTCTTATCAAAGGTTCTGAAATGAATCCCAAACAACATGCATCAATAATAAAAAGACTTCCAAATTCAGGGACTCTGATACAAAACCAGAAGTAGAAAGCACTCGACAGTTATTAATTTGAGGTCCCAGGTAACATAGAGATCCTCCAGTTTTAAAGAGAAAAAAATTTTTATTTAATGGCACTGTTCACATAGTGTGAATATGTCTTTCCCTTAGATATGAGAGACATGAGGCTGACTGCAGAAATGAAGAAATCAGTGGAGAGACTGATTTTTTTTAGGAAAAAAGATATTTATTTTTCTTCTAAAATTTCATTTCATTCCAACTCTTACTCATTAATTATTCTGTGAGGACAGATTAGAGATTTTTTTAAATATAATTTTATTGAGATAAACCATACATTCAATACCATACAATCATCCAAATTGTACAATCAGTGGTTCACAGTATCATCATATAGCTCTGCATTCATCATCACAATCGAATTTTGAACATTTTCATTACTTAAAAAAAAAGTGAAAAAGAATACTCAAAACATCCCATTCCCTCCTCATCTGTCCATACCCTGGATAAAGTGAGTGTCAGTTTACAAGGTTTTCACAATCACACAATCACACCTTAAAAACTATAGTTATTCAGTCATCTTCAAGAATCAAGGTTTTTGGATGACAGTTCAACAGTTTCAGGTGTTTCCTTCTAGCTACTCCAATAGACAAAAAAACTGGAAGGTTCCTGATAAACTGAATTCTAGTTTTTGCCTCTATGAATTCACTTTTCTGATTATTTCAGATTGGTGAGATCATACAGTATTTGTCCTTTTGTGTCTGGCATATAACACTTAACATGATCTAGTCAAGATTCATCCATGTTGTCACATGTGTCAGAACTTCATTCTTTTTTATGGCAGAGTAATATTCCATTGTATGTATACACCACATTTTGTTTATCCATTCATTGGTTTATGGATACTTGAGGGTTTTTTTCATTGTTTGGCAATTATGAATAATGCCGCTATGAACACTGGTGTATAGATATCTGTTTGAGTCTCTGCTTTTTCAATTTTCGGGGTTTATAACTAAAAGTGGGATTGCCAGGTCATATGGTAATTCCATATTTAACTTTCTGCAGAACTACCAAACTGTCTTCCATAGTAGCTGCACCATTTTACATTCCACAAGGGAAGGATTTTTCCCTATCTCCTAGAACAGTGCTTGACCCTTAGCAGGTGCTCAGTGTTTGTTGCATGAATGACCATTAAAAGGGATCCAGACAGGAAAATAATACATCATGAGCTGATGAGGAAAATATTATGATGGGAGATCATCTCCTTGCTATAGCATCCAATTCAGGAAGGTGAAAGTGAACAAATGACTCCAAAATTTTGATGCTTTTGGTCTTTGAATTCATCTCTCCCATAATGGGGGAGCCTCAACTCCAGGACAAAATCTAGACAATATTGGAAAAATAACTCTGGACTAGAACAAGTCCAGACTAGAAAACAAAAGGAAGAAGGCAGTCACATCCAGCAAACGGTTCTTTTGCTCTTAGATCCACATAAGGTAAAGTAAGACCAACTTAAAGAGGAAGTAAAAATTTTAGAAACCCAATGAGCCTTCAGAAAGAAGTCAGGGAATAGCAGAGAAAAGAAATGCCTAAAAAAGTATCTAAAAGAAATCTACTCCTCACTAGAAATATCCAGCAGTGAGGAAATAGTATCTTGGGTCAGAAGCAACAAAAGAAACTTCAGCTTAGGAACTTGCCAAGGGTGATTCTCAACTGAGACACTTATGGGTAAAGGAACCCCCACAAGAGGCTGCCGTCTCGGCCTGAGCAACTGGTTGAGACTCTTACTACTGTAAATTAACTCTGCAAGAATGCAGTATCATCTCAAATACCACCACCTAGAGGCAAGATACACATGTATCTGGAGGAGCACAGGTAGCTACATGCTTCTCCAGTTATAATGAACACAGGGTCATAATTAACACTTTTTTTCCCCACCTGTTGTCAGTCTTGTGCTATGCTCCAGCCTCATCCTCAGTCTCACCCTCCATCCATCTACCTACAAGCCAGACATAATTCACGTTTTTTTGATATGGGAAGGCTCCAGAAATTGAACCCGGGTCTTCAGCATGGCAGGAAAAATTTCTGCCACTGAGCCACCTTTGCACCATCCCATAATTAACTTTCTTTTTTTTGCAGGCATTGGGAATCGAAACCGGGTCTCTGGTATGGCAGGCGAGAACTCTCCTGCTGAGCCATCGTGCACCCCCCCCCCATAATTAACTCTTAATGAGCAATTTTTCCTGAGTTTAGACTCACAGGTTGGTGACACTGAATAACTGACATAGAATTACTTGAATCTCATTGAAACTGAATCAAGATATTCTCAGCCTGCTCACCTTTCTTCAGATATCACTGACTTTGACAATAATAAGGACTGGCCTCTAAGGACAGGTTGAGATACCGATAGGGGCTAGGGATTGGCCTATTTTCTAAATTTTGTGGTTGTAGGGTAAGGCCCTGATAATATTTTATGTCCCATTAAGTATTTAGACCTTTTTTGTTGTTGCTGTTGTTCAAGTGAGGCTTATCAGAAATTTGACATTGAACTTGGGTGATGGGGTAGCACACTTAGCAAGACACATTTGTCTCTCACATTAAACAACAATCTCCAACACCTCTAACAGCTAAGCTGACAATTTTCTCACCACCTGCCTGTCGTTCCTTTTTCTCTGCTGGTTCAAAACCCAAGTTCAGAAAGAGGGTGTCCATACAGTAACTGTTAAAAGTACTGTAAAAGTGATCAAACTTCATGATACAAAAATAGTTATTCCTTCTAGCCTCCAATATTATAGAGCAACTAGAAGGAAAAATCTGAGGTAATGGAATGGCAGCCCATGACAAACTCTGGGATCTGTCCTGTAACTACTTGTTGAAAAGTGCTTTGAAAACTATTGCTTTTTTCTTTCTTTGCTTTGTATATATGTTATATTATACAATTTAAAAAGTTTAAAAAAAGTGATCAAACTTCAATCAGAGATATAAATTAAGCTGATCTTCTTAGCACTAAGGTAAATCAGACTAAAGGGAAAAGGATGATATTGACTGTATATTAAAACTTCAACTTCTCAATGAGACTTAAGAAAGAGATATTTATTTGGTGCAAAATTTGTTTTCTGTAGCACAATATTTAACTTAACTTGTATGGTCACCTTATTCAAACACCATAATTACATGGAAACTTGAAAAGGGCGTGAGATCTTGTTGGTTTATACAGGTTAGGGTGATGCCCTGATACAACCCAGAGAAATCTGGACAGGAAATAAAAAAGCATTTGCAAAGCCCTCTTGAGGGACTGGGAGAAAAGGTGCAAATATTAAACTTCCCCACTTGAAGAAGACCTAATATTCTCACAAGCATTGGGGACTTCCAAGTTGACAGGCCAGGCCTTTGATCTTGGGACTTGCCCTTATGAAACTGTTTCTGCAAAGGAGAAGCTGAGACTAATAATTATGCCTAAGAGTCAACTCCAGAGAACCTCTTTTGTTGTTCAGATGTGGCCTTTTTCTCTAAGCTAACTTCACAGGTAAACTCACTGCCTCCCCTATCACCCCACCTACAGGAGTGTAAACCTCCATGGCAATGTGGGACATGACTTTTGGGAATGAGCCTGGCCCTGGCATCGTGGAATTAAGAAAGCCTTCTTGACCAAAAGGGGGAAGTGAAATGAAACAAAATGAAGTTTCAGTGTCTGAGAGATTTCAAATAGAGTTGAGAGGTCATTCTGGAGGTTACTGTTATGTAGTATATAGATATTCCTCTTCAGTTTTTGGTGTATTGGAGTAGCTAGAGAGAAATACCTACAACTGTTGGAAATGTAATCCAATAGCCTTGATTCTTGAAGATGACTGTATAACTGTATAGCGTTTATGGTGTGACCTTATGATTGTGAAAATCTTGTGACTGACACTCCCTTTATCCAGTGTATGGACAGACGAGTAAGAATATAAAGACAATAAATAAATAAATTATAGAGGGTAAGTGGGGGAATGGGATGTTTTGGGTGTTTTTTACTTTTATTTTTTTCGGAGTAATGAAAATGTTCAAAGTTGATTGTGATGAATGCACAGCTATATGATGATACTGTGTCCATTGATTGCACACTTCAGATGATGATTTGGTATGTGAATATATTATCAATAAAACTTCATTATAAAAGAGAGTGTTGGGCAGGCCACGGTGGCTCAGCAGGCAGCATTCTCGCCTGCCAGGCCATAGATCTGGCTTCGATTCCTGGTGCTTGCCCATGCAAAAAAAAAAGAGAGAGAGAAAGTGTTTTTTATTGCTGCTCCCATAGTCACAATACCTGCCCTCACTGTTTGTATACTGGCTTGTTGAGAATGGTCAAAGCAGTCATAAAATATGGAACCTAGAGCCATCTATGCCATCTATGTGTATATGTATGTGTGTGAGAGAGAGACAGGGAGACAGAGAAAGAGAATGGGGGGGGAGGTGGAAAGAGATGAATTGATGACCATGATCTAAAAGTCCCTAGAAAATTATTCACCAGCTCCCTGGCAATCCAAAGGTATATTAATGAAAACGTAGGTGAAAAACAAAATGGGACCTGGTGCATTTGGGAGACATGACTAAAACCAGACATCTTGTCAGCAGCAGAAATGGATAGGCTCCTTCATATGCCTGTTTGAAAATATTAAGTACCCCAGAAAAGCCATGTTTCAGTGAGAGGCAGCTGTTTCTTTTAATCCTGATTCAATAACGTATGTTGGAAACTTTTGATTAGATTATCTCCACAGAGATGTGACATACTCAATCTTGGGTGTGACTTTTGATTAGATGGAGACGTGACTCTACCAGTTCCGGCTGGGTCTTGATTATTTTACTGGAAATCTTTTAAAAGAGGAAATATTTTGGAGAAAAATGACAGAGCTGATAGAATCTTCAGAGCAGAGCTGACACAGATGCCAACACTTGGAGAACAGAGACATGGATGCTTTGAGATGCTTGGAGCCTAGCAGATATTGCCATGAGATGTTAAGCAAGCCAGAACCTGGAGAGAGCCAAGGGAAGCCAAGAGATGAAAGCTAGCCTTGAAGGCAAAGTGAGGAACCCCCACAGGAACAGAAGCTGAAAATAACAGAGCCCAGTAGCAAGGGCCCAGCAGATACTAGCCAACAGAGGTGTTCCTCACCCACCAACCATCCTGGAGTTAAGGTATCTTTACCTGAATGCCTTAGTTTGGACATTTTTATAGGTTTAGAACTGTAAAGTTGAAACTTATTAAATTCCCCTTTTAAAAAGCCGTTCCATTTCTTGTTATATTGCATTCTGGCAGCCTGCAAACTAACACACATCAGTAGGTGGACAAGCGAGAAATAGACCTTCCTGAGGAAGACAGTTCATGAAAAAAAGCTGACAGTACTGCAGACTCTCCCTCTAACATTCCAGGGAGTTTAAACCTGTGTATGTAGGCACTGCAGTCAGTTAAGAGAGTAAATACAACTTTAAATTGATGACAATCAGTTATTTTCATTCTTCTAAATCTCAGTAACTTCCATCAAGAAAACATTTTACCACCCTTAGTCAACCTGTCACCAGTTTTCAGGTTATATATATCAGAGCTGTTCCTTCTCCATTCCCACTATCCCCACCCTCTCCATACATCAGACTCCACACCAGTAAGACCTACTCCAGTTCACATATCCTCACCCCAGGACTGCTTTAATACTGTCCAGCGTAACACATCTCACACCCTTATTCCCAAAATCGTCAGCGAGATGTTCAAAAGTCTTATGACTTGCTTCCCCTGTGCTTATAAAGCTACTGATTATGAGATCCTCTCATAATCTATATACACCCGGTCCAGTCAAGGGTCCTCATTCACCAATCCCAGTATTAGTTATGCTCTTGCGTGTTTCTGCATCACCTTGAACTCAAAGACTTTCAATGGCTGCCCCTGCCCTGGAGATCTAGTACACAAGTTCTCTGCCCTCCGCGTTCCTCCCATAAGTATTTACTGGGCACCAACCAAGTGCCAGGCGCCATCCTAGGCAGAAAATAAAACAGAGAACAAACTAGTCGAGCAAAATCCATTCTGGGTGGCCTCGCTGGAGGGCACTGCCTTCCGTCATGCTGCGATGCTGAACAGTCCACCCCGTCCTCTCTCCATTCAGCCTCCCAGAGCCACGCCGGTCCACAGCCTGGCCCTTTCCCCCGGCTCCAGGCGCCCAAGTCGCTCTAGGATTCCCACAAGCTGAGCGCCACAGCCCAGAACGGCTTCACCCTCTCATACGGCCCCGGGCGAATGCTGGAGACAGACAAGGACCACCGGCAGGGCTGCCCTTAAAGGGTGAAGTTATCCCCGTCTCAGCGCCGGGCCATCCACCAACCGGCCCAGCTCCCTGGACTCAAACTGTGCGCGCAGCTTCCGGAGTCCGTGATCTCACAGTTGCTAGGGAACCGTGCGAGGACCCCAAGAAGGGCTGACCGGCCGAGCGCCTGAAGGGCCCCTCTTGGGCCGCGCAGGCGCCGCAGCGAGAGGACCTAGTGAATCCGGATCCACAATAACGCCGCTCAGGGGCTCTCAGATCACCTGGAATCTGGGTGGGCTTGACTCGAGGGGATGAGGAGCGCGGTCGCGCGGCTGGAGGGAAGGCGTGGGGGGTCGGGTTGGGAGCCTGAGGGTTCTGGAGAGGGAAGTGGAGTTGAGGGGGCTGCGGGCCCGAATCGCGTGTGGGAGGACAGGGGTTTGGCAACCGGCCTCCGAGAAGCACTGGGAGGGATGGCGCCTCAGGTGTGGGGAGCAAATAACCAGGCAACTTCTAAAGTTCATGATTTGTGATGGAGTGACACTTTAAGTTGAGCAAGTTTCTCGACTTGTACACACTTGTAAACCTAGAGCGAAGGCAGCCATAATTTAGTGGGCATTTGGAGAGGAACCATGTTCTTTCTCAATAGACTGCTTATCCTCCTCTGGAGAACCCCTAGCAGCCTGGCCTTGGAGTGGCTGGCTCAGTTTCATTCATTGGATCATTCAACTGATACTGTTGAGAGCCATCTGTGCCCTAGACACTCGGCATAGCTACGGAGGATAAGGTGGTGAGCAAAACAGATCCCTACTTTCACGAAGCCATCTTCTAGAGGAGGGGGACATATAAATCAAATAAATATTTATAAAATTACGAACTGAAGAAAAATTCAAAGACCTGTGAGAAGATATAACAGGGGAAGTGAGCTTAGGTCCAGCAGATGAGGTAACCAGGGGAAGCACTTTCTGGACTGCAAAAACTCCCCACACAAAGGCTGTCAGGTCAGAAAGTTTTTTGGAACTGAAGGGTCCATGAGGCTGGAACCAAAAAAAGGCTGAGGAGTTTGGGGTTCCAGATAAGGCTGGAGAGAAAGATACATAGGGACCAGATCGTGCAAAGCCTGGTAGGCCATGATAAGGATTTGGGTTTTGTCCTGAAAACAGAGTAGGCTTTCAAGGATTAAGGAGGGATATTATTAGGTTTGCATTTTAAGTTTTCTTTGGCTCTTGTGTGGAGAACAGAGTGTAAAGGATGACAAAAGAAGAAGTGAGGAGACCAAAGAGGAGAATGTTGCACAAGTCCAGGGAGGGAAAAACCAATCATGTCTTGGACTAGGGTGGTAGCAGTTGAAAGGGAGAGAACTGTTTGGATTTGAGATATATTTGGAAGGTAGAATTGCCAGGACTTAGTGATAGGATGGTTATGGAGGGTGATAGACAGGAGGTGTCAAAGGTAGCCCCTTGGAAATCTGACAGATAATCCTTCCTCCTGGCATACTTGCCCCCAGGAGAGTGGGTTGGCTGATCTTAAAACTGGACTTGGCTTTGTGGTTGAAGTGGAGGGTCAAGCTGAAAGCCATAGAAAGAATGTGGTAGAAGATAACTTGTTACAGCTTCCTTGTGTGGGCCAGACTCTAGCATCATCTTTAACATGATTGCCAGGCCACCTTCAGGCTAAGAGAAATTAGAGTGTTGTCCAGAGTGTCCCTGCCTGTGTTCATGGAAGCCTTCTCTGTATTTGTTGGCAGATTTAATCTTTCAAGACCTAATCTTTACTCCTGCAGAAGTGATCAGTTTCTCACATGTAAGTAGAATCCCACAATTGGAAGAGACCTCAAAGTCTTTTAGTCCAGTTTATAAAATATTTTATGTTCATTATTTCATTTCCACAATTATTTATTGAGTTCTTACACCATGATAGATACAAGCAATACAAAAATGAATAGAATAAGACTATAAAGGTTCATTTAGTCAACAAAATAAATGGAGTGCTTTTGTGCCAAACACTGTTCTAGCTACTTCAGATACAGAGTGGTTAAGACCAGTCCCTCACCTTGAAATTGCATGTCTGTAAGCCATGCCATTGTAAATGGCTGAGTATTAAAGGGTTTGATTTGGGCAGGGGAAATCCTGATCTATTTGTAGTATTTGGTAAGAGATAGTATCAATCAAACAGGTTTTATTGTGTCCTGGCAACATCCCAATTCTTGCCCATCAGTCTCCCAGTTGTAAAATTGTTAAGATAGGAAGATTTAAGAAGAGAATCAATCCTTGTGCTCTTGTGAACAGCCTGTTGGCTATTCTTTTATAAACACAAAAGAAAGGAAGTGTAGGGAATATTGGTGAAAACAAGTAGTGTTTAAGGTGATATTTCTCTTGAATGGGTAACTCCCTCCGCGGCTTACAATTATACAAACCAGATTATGTGCTCCATGGGGAGACTTGAATGCTCCCTTTATTACCTACTTCTATAAATTCTGTGAGACCTAAAAGGCAATTAAATAAAAGTATATATACAACCTTCCTGTGTAAGTGGCAAGTGTTTTATGAGTGTCAGGAGTAAGGGGACTGGTTGGCTTGCAAAACTGCATAGCTCCAGAGTAGGAAGGGATGGGAATACAACACTGGCAGGCCCTTAACCCAGCTCTTAATGGCAGGAATGAGATGGCCTCAATCTTGAGAAGCCCTCAGGCTCTCCAGCTTACTCTAGCCCTGATTAAGCCGGATGCAGTTGCTCACCCACTGATTCTGGAGGTAAGAACGAATCCTAACCCTCTACTGTATGCCTTGGGGATTGCTAGCATTTCAGGTGCCATAGGGCCACTCATGGCAACCAAGTGCAGAGTCATATGCTAGATGCTGTGGAGGCAAAACTAGGAGCCACGGTACCTGAGCCTAAGGGGATTAAAAGTCTATTGGTGAAGGGTGATGCAAAAGTGACTCAGTGGCAGAATTCTCACCTGCCATGCCAGAGACCCAGGTTCAATTCCTAAAGCCTACCCATGTCAAAAAAAAAAAATCTATTGGTGAATTGGGACAGACAAAATACGAGAAATGTTCCAATACAGTGTTAAAAAGAACCAAATCTCAAGACCATGTGTGTAAATTAAGTTTTTTGTTGCTACCTAAGAAACTATCACAAACTTAGCAGATTAAAACGAAATCAATTCATTATTTCACAGTTCTATAGTTTAGAGATCCAGTAGGCTCAGCTAGATTCTCTCCTTTGAGTCTCACAAAGTCAAAATCAAGGTATTGGCTGGCTGGGTGCTTATGCCTATCTCTACTTCTGAGCTCATTCATGTTGTTGGCAAAATTTAGTCCCTTTCCATTGTAAAACTGAGGTCCGCACTGGCTTGCTGACTGTTAGAAGTCACTCTCTGTTTCTAGAGGCCTGTATTCCTCCAGATAGCCCCTTCCATCTGCAAAGCAACAGCGCGTTAAATCCTTCTTATGCTCTGAATTTCCCCACCTTCCTGTCCCACTCCAGAGAGAACTTTCTGCTTTTAAAGGGCTCATGTGATTGATTAGGCCCACTTGGCTAATCTGTTGTTTGATTAACTCAAAATCAACTGATTAATAACCTTAACTACATGTACAAAACCTGTTTTGCAGTGTAACATCACATAATCAAAGAAATGATATATATAGTCACAGTTTGGGGATTAGGCAGGAAATCTTGGGGGTTATTTTGGGATTCTGCATTTCATAGTTTGATAAGTACGAACAGCAGCACAGAGGAGTAAGGTTCCTGTGGTGCAGAAAAAGACCAGAGCAGTCAGGAGTGGTAACCTGGAAGTGGTGGAGTTCAGCCTGGCCTCAAAGGAAGGGTGGACTTTGCAGGATGCCCGGAAGCAAGATGGATGTTCAACAGAAGGGAAAAGCTGAGATGGGAATGCAGGTGGAGGGTCTGAGAGCTACAGGCAGTTGGGTTGGTAGAACTAGAGAACTAGAAGTGGTGGGGGATGAAGAAAATGTAGCCTTCAGCACTAGGCTAAAGTAGTTGCACTTTATTCCATGAATAATATCCCCCAGAATGCTTCCAACCAGAGTATGACGTGTAAATTATGAAGTTTTTAGTTTATCAACTCTGATGGCTTGGATAGAGTGGGAAAGACTTGAGGCAGCACAACTCAAGTTGACTTGAAAAGAGACTTATGGTAGGTCCTGTGGACTTGAACTTAGGGGGCGGCAGAAATAGCAGGATCAGAGATAGCACTTCCTGTTCCCCTCCATTTGAGGCTCACACGTTGCCTGCACAACTGGAGGTCTTCACCTCACCCAACCTTCTTTCTCTTCTGCTTCACCAGTGGGGCAAATCCTCAAGTCCTGGGCCCCAAGAGGTTCTCAGAATTCTTTTGTCAGGCTGGGTCTCCTGTTCACTCAAGTAGTCCCTTTGACTGATAAATTTATCTTTGGGGTGATGTTTATCCAGGCTGTTCATCAGCAGATTCTGAGCAACAAGTTCCTTATTGTACGAATGAGAGAACTACTGTGGAGAAAGGAAGACTGCCAGAGGTTTTACCAAGAGCATGAAGGTAGGACTAGCAGTCCTCTGAGTGTGAGGCTTCTCTATACTGAGAGTTGAACAAGAGAGATTTTTCACCTGGAACACACAAAAACAGGTTCTCTCTGACCTGCAAACTATGTAAGGTTTCAGCCAATTTTGGTTTATACCCCAATTTTTCATGATCATCAGTTGTTTTTAAAAAATATTTTCTAATGCTAGTGATCAATGAAAGGGAGTAGTAAAGGGTATAGAAAAAATAGGGGAAGAAAAAGGCTAAAATATACTGGGTAGATGGAAATACTAGCAGTCAATGAGAGGGAGCGGTAAGGGGTATGGTATGTATGAGTTTTTTTCTTTTTCTGAATTGATGCAAATGTTCTAAGAAATGATCATGGTTTTGAATATTCAACTATGTGATGATATTGTGAGTTATTGATTATATACCAAGAATGGAATGATCATATGATAAGAATATTCGTGTTTGTATGTTATGTTTAAAAAAAATTTTAATTAAAAAAAAGACACAGAAAAATATTTTCTAGTAGAGTTTTACCTAACACTCCCTCCAAAAAACTTAATTTCATGTCCTCATATTAATATCAGTAGTTAACATTTAGTGAGTGTTTACTCTTTATCAGATGTTGTCCTAATGCTCATTATTTTATTTAGGTCTCCCAACAATCCTGTGAGGTAGGTATTACTATATTCCCAGTAAACAGACTGGAAAACTAAGTGAGGGAGGATAATGACTTACCTGAACCTGCAAAGATTGTGGCAGACTCCAAAGTCCTTGTTCTTTTCTCTATAATAGTTTTTGTTATCCCAGGTAAGAAGGTAGAAATA
The DNA here is from genome assembly GCA_004026745.1 of Myrmecophaga tridactyla. Classification (NCBI taxonomy): domain Eukaryota; kingdom Metazoa; phylum Chordata; class Mammalia; order Pilosa; family Myrmecophagidae; genus Myrmecophaga; species Myrmecophaga tridactyla. The sequence continues at coordinate 20,596 of PVIY010032298.1, forward strand.
TAAAAGTTCTCTTGGGCACCAGTGTCTTAATGAAGGTACTCTCTTTGCAGGGCGGTTTTTCTATCAGCGGCTGGTAGAGTTCATGGCCAGGTACTTCTAATTTTGGTTCTAGAATCTTTATCCACTGAGGCATGTCTCTTCTGTGGCCCCCCATATAGATTAGTTAACTTCATCTCCTGTTCTTTATAGTTGTAATCATGTCAAATCTGAAGACACATGGTCTTGGGACTCTTCCTCAGGTGACACTAATCTGGTAACCACCCTTCTGTAGTGATTATTGGGCCAGTGGCTGTGGAAGAGTATTGTTGTGTGCTTCCTAGCAGCTATGCTGATCTCTATGACCTTTCTCAAACTTCCCAGTGGCCCTCCATCACCTTCTACTTGAAGCAGTATTGGCACTCAGCTAGAAAGGCAAGGGAACGCTCAGGATGTAGTATGCCTTTATTCGAACCCTGCTCCCAGCATGCCCTCCTGGATCGGGTTGCCAGTTTCCTGATACATGCTCCTCTCGTTCACAGTGGGCCTATCCGAGCCTATATCCTTGCCCACAAGGATGCCATCCAGCTCTGGAGGACACTAATGGGACCTACCAGAGTGTTTCGAGCACGCCACCTGGCCCCAGATTCAATTCGTGGGAGTTTTGGCCTCACTGACACCCGCAACACCACCCATGGCTCAGGTGAGCCTGCTTCAGTTTAAGGTTGGTGGGCTGGCTGTGTGGTGGGGCTGAGAGCCAAGTTCTCCCATTGAGCTTAATCCCACTTGTGTTTCTGGCCCTTTGTGGCCATCTTAGCAGGTATGGCCTGTGGCCTTTCTTTACATGCCCCAGGACTGAGTTGTCTAAGCTGGATTGTGACAATTTCTTGCCTCCACCCTGCACTTAGTGCGAGAACACCTTCTCAGTCTTACTTCCTCTTACAGACTCTGTGGTTTCAGCCAGTAGAGAGATTGCAGCCTTCTTCCCCGACTTCAGTGAGCAGCGCTGGTATGAGGAGGAGGAGCCCCAGTTGCGCTGTGGTCCTGTGTACTACAGTCCTGAGGGAGACGTCCACTGTGCAGTTGGAACAGGGGGCCCAGGACCAGCCTGATGCAGGCCTGTCAGTCTGTGAAGACTGATGGTATTGCCCAGCCTTCTCTCTTAGACCTCAGAAGTATTTTCCTAGGACCATGGAATCCTGGGCTCAAGGTGCCATCTCTGCCACCTCCCTGAGGGGCTACCTCATCACTGCCACCCTCTCCAGATTCTAGTTCTTCATCCACCTTTTGTCTAGAATGTTCATTGGTGGTTCAAAAGGTGATGGACAACTAGAGCTTTTAGACTCTTCTGTTGGGAACTGCCCATCCTTCATCAAGCAGGAGCTTGCCTAAATGACTTACCAGGGATGTAAGTCCCTGAAAGTGTGGTGACTCTGTAGAAGCAGCAGTTGGCCTATATTTCTCAATAACAGTCACTGTCCTACTGAATCCTCAAGGCTGGGAGCACTACTCTGTTGTCAGTACTTTCTATCCTTACTTGGAATAATTAAACCTGCCTGAAGCCAGATTTCTGGTCTTCATGTATCTGGAATCTCCATGTAGGTGACAATTCATAAGCTTATCAAGCTTCTGCTTGTGTCACATTTGCTGATATCTCATTGGTCAAAGCAAGTCACATGGCCAAATCCGGGGGATTGCAAAAGGACTTGGATACCAATAAGTCACAATCATTGGGGGTCGTTACTATGATGGTCTAGTACAATGGGAGTTGTGAGGATCTTTGAAAGAATATAGTTATCTTATGTGTTAGCTAGGGTTCTCTAGAGAAACAGAATCAGCAGGAGATATCTGTAAATATAAGATTTATAAAAGTGTCTTATGCAACCATGGGAATGTAAGAGTCCAAGATCTGTAGGGCAGGCTGCAAGCTGGCCTCTCCAATGAAGGTCCTCAATGAACTCTCAGGAGAGGCTGGCTGGCTGAAACAGAAAGAGTAATTGTCTCTTCCAAATCCTCCTTAAAAGTTTCCGGTGATTAGATTAAGCGTCATTCATTGCAGAAGGCATTCCCTGTAGCTGATTGCATCTGTAATCAGCTGTGGATACAGCCAGCGTGGTTTTTATTTTAAGTCCATGAAATGTCCTTACAGAAACAGACCAGCGCTTGCCCAACCAGACAACCAAGCACCACCACCTGGCCAAGTTGACACATGAACCTGACCATCACACCTCATATTGAGGCTGATCAGCTAAGGATAGTACACTGATGTCTACTGTTGTACTACCTCTTGGTTTAGTATGAAATGTCTATGATTCTTAAGAGAATCTTCCTACATCTGAATCTATGAATGTATCTGCAAATGCACCCATTTTCTCCCTCTTCCTTGCTGTTACAACATAGGAAGGGTCCTGCTTCCCATCCAAGCCAGTCTTTCCACATGTGCTCTAGATCCCATCTCTTCTCTGGGACCTTGCTCTTTTTGTTAACTAGTCTCTATTGCATCTTTTACATTTCTCCTCTGAGTCCTTCTCCCTTTGAATTCAGCCAAATTTTGATATCTCCCATCTTTCAAAATCATTTTGACCTCATATTCCCCTTCTCTGCAAATCCAGTCCACCATCAGTTGCCTACATGCACAGGCTCATCCCTATTTTCTCACCAGCCCACTCCAGTCTAGCTTACGTACTTACCACTCTAGAGAAGATGCTCTTGGCAAGGTCACAGTAAGCTCCATGCTACCACATTTAGAGGGTACTTGAGAAGCTTCATCATTCTGGATTTTTCAACACCATTCAACTGCTTCATCCCCCACAAACACTCTTGACTCTCTTGACCCACATATCTTGGTTTTCTTCTTGTTTCTCTTGCTTCTTAATCTCCTTTTTCGGCTTGCCCAAACATTTGTTTTAGTAAATTCTATGTTCAAGGCATTCTGAGAAATACAGAGATGATTAAGAAGTGATTTGGTTGTCAGGTTGCTAGTTATTAAGTTGGGTAGTCAATCAACTGTAATACCTGGTGGGGGTGGAGAAATGCCTTAACAAAGATATGTCTGTGAGAGAACAGAGGAGAGAAATCTGTATTTGGCTGGATGAAGAGAGTGATAGATGGAGTAGGAAGGTGTTATAGAAGAGGTAGCTGAGAGGCTGAAAAGCTGAGCAGAGAGAGTTTTATGGATGCTGGCAGAAGACACAAGAGTCCTAGGTCAGAGATGATTACTCTTGGTATAGCAGGCAGCATGTTTGCATTGACTCCTTTTGCCCCCCAGTTCCTATAGGGAAAACATAGAGGCAGGCCTTGGTAAATGCAGTGGGTTTACATCATAGCAAACAATCTTCATAAACCACTTTTTATAATGGGATTTCAAGCAAACCTATCCAACCTTCACCCTGGAAGGAGACATCTTTATTATATTAGCCAACAAATCTGCTGTCTGATCTGAGGGAGATATTATCTATATCTTTTAGAGCCATCTGCTATGTAAAATCTTTAAAGAGATCGTTTGGAATAAAAGTTGTCAGTGCCTCTGCTCACAAAATCTATAGAATGGAAGAGATGTACAGAGAACTGTTTCCCAACAAAAATGTCCCCAACTTAGCCTTTGGAAGCTCCTTTAATCTGACTCCTTTTTGATGTGTCCGTATCATTTTTTGAGCACTTCCTTGCCTTCTGCATAAGAAGTTGTTCCAGGATCATCTTGTACTTTACCGGCCCCAGGCCTGGAATCAACCATTTTTCCATGGAACTACATTTTATTTTAATAGAGAAAAATAGAGATCTTGGTATTCAGAAACCAAGATCAATAGCAGTGAGGGTGCTTACTGTTACTGAAATGCTACTACTCCCAGGTCCTCTCAGTGGACAGGGCTAGGAATACACATAACACATATGTACCTACATACATATACACACATATTTACATGTATTTTTGTAGATTGAAAAACATTAGTTCACACTGATACCTCCAATTCCACAGGATTTATTCTGGTTTTCCCCATCCATAGTTATAACTCTCTTCCCTAATAGAAATCTGGCTCCCATTATCCTCAATGTATTTATTTATTTGATCACATCTCCTCTACGTAACCAACCAATCAACCATCATTGCCCTTCCAATGTGGATGCACTCCTTACCTTGTTCACGTTTTACACCCCACTCCAGGTCACTACTGCCCCTGCATAACAACCCTCCTCATTATATTCAGGCTTTGACACCCTTGGCCAAGTTGTCACTGCTCCTCTCATGGATGCCCTCTTTATCCTCCTCAGGCTTTGACAACCTGCATATACCACCATTGCCTCTCCTCACATGTGGATTCCTTCTCACCCAGCCTGGGCTTCAAGGGCACGTGGCCAGGACACTTGGATACCCTCACCTTGCTCAGGCTCCAACACCCCCCACATAGCTGCCATGGCTAATCCCTAACTCCCAACAATCAGAGCATTCTGACCACCTAAGTTATCACCCACTCCCCCCACCTGGCTCCAGTAACTTATGGTGGGTTGCTACGGTTGCTCCTCTACACAGGTGCCCTCACTTCACCTACAGTCTCACACTGGTTCCCCACTGCAGCACCTAAGCAGGTATCCTGTGGAAGCCTGCCTCTTCTGCAGCTGCTTCCACATGGGCAGCCTTCTCGCCTTCTCACCATCCTGCCTCTCAGTGCCTATCTTGCTTGGCCCAAACTAATGGCTTTTGAAATGAGTTATTCAGCAAGGAAAGGAGGGAAGCAGGCAGGGAGACAGATAGGAAGACAGAAAATCAGGAAAGCAAGAGACTTTGAAAATAATTTATAAACAATTTATATGCATTCAGTTTCCCTGGTGAAACTGATTAAGGGAAAGAAAAAAAAAAGAAATAAGGTCTGTATTAGTTTGATAAAGTTTCCAGAATGCAATATACCAGAAAGGGAATGGCTTTCAAAAAAGGGAATTTATTAAATGGCAAGTTTACAGTTCTAAGGCTGTGAAACCATGAAAATGTCCAAATTAAGGCACCAACAAGAGGTTACCTTCATTCAAGAAAGATTAATGCTGTCTGGAATACCTTTGTCAGCTGGGAAGGCACGAGACTGGCTTCTCCTGGTCCCTTGTTCCTGGGCTCCATTGCTTTTAGCCTCTGTTCCTGTGGGGGTTCCTCACTTGGCTTCTTTGGGGCTGGATTCATCTTTTGGCTTACTTTGGCTCTCTCCAGGTTCTGGCTTGCTTAGCATCTTATGGGAAGGCACGTGGTGATGTCTGCTGGGCTCTCGCTGTGTCTAGGCATCTACTTTCTCTGTTGGCACTCCATGTATCTCCAAACATCTGTGTCTCTATCAGCTCTGAAACAATTATTCTCCAAGCATCTGTATCTAAGGTTTCTCAAAAATGTTTCCCCTTTTAAAGGACTCTAGTAAATTAATCAATACCCACCTTGAATGGGTAGAAGCACATCTCCATCTAATCAAAAAAACACATCCAATTGGGTGTGTCACATGTCCATGGAAATAATCCAGTCAATGTTTCCCACCTGTTCTAGTTTGCTAGCTGCTGGAATGCAATATACCAGAAATGGAATAGCTTTTAAAAGGGGGGATTTAATAAGTTTCTAGTTTACAGTTCTAAGGCTGAGAAAATGTCCCAATTAAAACAAGTCTATAGAAATGTCCAATCTAAGGCATCCAGGGAAGATACCTTGGTTCAAGAAGGCGGATGAAGTTCAGGGTTTCTCTCTCAAGTGAGAAGGCACATGGCAAACACAGTCAAGGTTACTATCTCATCTGGAAAGGCATGTGGCGAACACGGTGTCATCTGCTAGCTTTCTCTCCTGGCTTCCTGTTTCATGAAGTTCCCTGGGAGGCATTTTCCTTCTTCATCTTCAAAGGTCGCTGACTGATGGACTCTGCTTCTCGTGGCTGCGTCATTCTGTTCTCTCAGAATCTCCCACTTTCTCCAAAATGTTTCCTCTTTTATAGGATTTCCATAAATTAATCAAGACCCACCCAAATGGGTGGAGACATACCTCTACCTAATCCATCTTAACAGCCACTCTTGATTAAATCACATCTCCAGGGAGATGATCTAATTACAGTTTCAAGCATACAATACTGAATAGGGATTAGAAGAATTGGCTGCCTTTACAAAATGGGATTAGGATTAAAACATGGCTTTTCTAGGGTACATACATCATTTCAAACCAGCACATGACCCTATACAATATCAGGCCCCACAAGATTGGATCAAGATTAAAACGTGGCTTTTCTGGGGTATATAATAGTTTCAAACCTGCAGAAGGCCCAGGGACTATCATTACTGAGCCCAATGACATTTACAAGTCATAAGAGGATATTGTGCATGACTTTATGCCCATAATTTGAAAATTTAGATGAAATGGACAAAATAGCCCAACAGTCATCAGGCAGATACAAATTAAAACTAATTGGGATAGCACTACACATCCGCAAGAATGGCAAAAATTAAAAAGACTAACAATACTTTTGCTGAAAATGTGGACAAATGGAACTTTCAGACTTTGCTATAGGGTTGTAAATTAATAATATCTATGCAAGCTAAACATATGACCCAGCAATTCCACCCCAAGTATATTTCCAACAGAAAAGAATGTATTTGTCCAGCAAAAAGACTTGACAAGAATGTTTGTAGAAGTTTTGTTCATAACAACCAAAAACTGGAAACAAATCATATGTCCATCAATATCAGAATGGATAAACTGTTGTATATTCATACAATGAAATTCTACTTAGTAATAGAAAAGAATGAACTATTTGGACAATTCTCAAAAACTTACTGAATAAAAGAAGCCAAACACAATATGTACTAAAGTGTACGTAATGTATGATTCCATTTAAATGATCTTCAAGAGCAGTCAATCCATGGGTGATACAAATCAGAATAATAATTGCCTTGATGTAGGGTGGGGGAAAACTGACTGAAAAGGGAAATTCTGATGGAAATGTTCTTTATCTTGATCTGGGTGGTGGTTGCATGGGTGTATGCATTTGTCAAAAGTCATTCAGTGCTGTACTTAAGATATGTGCATTTTGTCATTTATAAATAAAGTATTAACATAAAGAAAAGAAAATTACTATGCCCATAACACTACTACTAACAAACCTACTAAGATTTCTTTGCAGCCCTTTTTTTCCCTACAGTAGATCCACAGCAGGTAAATGTTCAGGGTACTATTTTTTAAAAATATTTTTATTATAAACAACGAACAGACATATAAACATTCTTCATATACAAACATTCTTGACATACAAATATTCTTGACATGGTTACAATCAGTGGCTCACAGTATCATCACATAGTTGTGTATTCATCACCGTGATCATTTTTTTGAGCACTTGCATCTCAGAGTACTATTTTAAAAATTAATTTAGATTCTTTTTTTCCTTCTGAGTGTTGTATTCATTCTGATATTCAATTAGTTTCATTTATATCTACTTTTAATTTGGTTTTCCCCTCTTTGTTAATTTAAGTTCATTTATTTTGAATATATAAAACATTAACATGGTTCAAAACTCAGAACTAAAGGAAAAGGGGAATTTCCATTCCCTTCCCTTTCATTTGCACCCTGTAACACTCACTCCTTGTAGGAAATCAATTTTATTCTGATTTATCCTTGTGTTCCTTTTTGCAAAAATAAGTGTGTATGTGTTTCCCCTTCTTTCTTGCACAAAAGGCAACATATAATAAATTCTTTTATGCCTTGCTTTTTCTTTAACCCTACAATGTAACTTAGAAATCATTCCCTGTCAATTCATAAAGATTTCTTAATTCTTTGTGTTTTAAAGCCACATAATGCTCCATTGTATGGGAATACCATAGGCTATTCAATAACAAGCATTAAGATGGTCTCCAAATTTTGCTATTGCAAATAATGCCACATTAAACAACCTTGCACTTTTATAGCTTTGATACAGTTGTTATTGGTGTGCATTAGTTACCTATTGCTATAATATTGCTGCAAAATAAGGCACTCCAAGTCTCAGAGGCTTAATCATCTTTTCTTATGGATTTTTGGGTGAAGACTATAGGTGAGGCATTCATGAGTCAGATGTGAGGAGTAAGGGTAGCAGAAAGCTTTCCCACATCTCTCAGTCCAGTTAGGTTCTCCCAGTTATTCTGTTTATCACACAATGAACTACCCTTCATATCATATATCACAATTGTAACAAAGTCAGAATTAGTAGTCTTACTTGTTTAAACTCTGGCTTTCCCCCGATAATGCAAGTTTTATGGGAAACAAGAACTATTTTCTTTATTCCTTATCCCTGTTACCAAGCACAGTGTTAAACATGTATTTGTTGTAAATAGTAATGAACTGTCCATAGCCGGTCTTTGACATCACTTAGAATTCCTCCACCTCTAAATCCTACTATTAAATCAGTCTCCTTCTATATCCCACTCCCACTTTTTCCAAACCTAGTCCCTTCATTTATCCGCACTCCTATCTAACTGATATGAATTGAATCATGTCCCCACAAAAGACATGTTCAAGTCGTAATCCCTGGTCATGTGGCTACGAACC
>PVIY010032299.1:0-29142 GCA_004026745.1 Myrmecophaga tridactyla
GCACACACCCTTGCCCTTATCCTCAATAAAGCTGCCCTTCTCTCACACCTAGCAGGTGCTCTCGGGCGTATCTGTACCATTCAGCCCCCGCCCTGCATGCGCGTGCTCCGCTACCCTGCCCACCCCCTGTAACTGCACACTCACGCCAGGGCCCTGCCCACCCAATATCATCCAACCCTGATACACATCCCACAACCTCCGCGACCTATGCCCCACCCATACACATGCGCACATCCACATCCCAGCCCCCCTGGACCCCTTCCCCTGTGCAAGGACACACCCACGCCCTGCCCTCCCTGTGCCCTGACACCCGCAACTCACACACTCCATGCACCCACCTGTATCCTGTCCATGTACCAGCTCCAGCACAGCTGCACAGCACCCCCAACCGAAGGAACAAATGAATGCATGAATGAATGAATGGCAGATGGGTAGAAGCTACTGAATTCATGTTGGGGCATCTGGCCTTTGAATGCCAGCTCTGAAAATATTTTAAAATCTTATATATTTATAAGATAAATAGATATATATTAACATGAGACAGCTTCTCAAGTCACTGAGGATGGAAGCAAGGCCAGGCATGAGGTTCTACAGTGATTCAACCACAGGGATTATTTTTCCTGGTTGAAGTAACAGTGGCCCTGGTAGCCTCCTCTCACTGAGGTGGTCTGCTTCTCCCTGGGATACTACCTCTCCTTTTTCAGTGGTCCTAACCATGGATCCCCAGGTTTGGTCTCTCCAAGATGATAAAAATGGTGTTTTTTGTTTGTTTGTGTTACAACATTCCTTTTTGCCTCATTATTTAAAAAGCAACAACCACCATCTCAAACAACAATTAAAGAAAGGGAAGAAGAGAACAGAGGCTAATCTGAGTCCCTGTCCAGGGCTCCTACCCAACCCTGTAAATTGGCGTCACCGGCGCCATGTGTCCAAAGCCCCACTGCTCAGTGCACAGGCTCCACCTGGGGCCCCAGGGGCAAGTGTTTTACCAGAACGTGGCCTTCAGGCTGGATGGGAGCAGCCTCGCCAGCCCCCACACAGGCGCTGATCTCCATTGGTCTCCATCAGTCTCCGTCGCCTCTCGGAGAAGCAAGTGGAGAGGCCGCTGTGCTATGACGCACCTCCGGTCGGAGTGGCCCACAGGTCCTGAGGGCTGGGAATCCCCAGCAGCCTATCTGGACTTCCTCTGATAAACTGGGAAGGCTGAGACTGAAGGGCTGTGAGCTCATGCAGCCTCATCTTCTGAGAAAAGCCAGCAGATGGGCAGGAGGCTGCTCCTTAGAGCACCTGACAGAGGGTGCTTGGTTTTGCACAGAAAACTGCCCTTTTATGAGCTGACCTGGAAATGCAGTGCCCAGGTGGTGGCCCATGGGCAGCTGAAGTGAAACCCAGGGCAGCCACTTCTCCCAAAGGGACTGGGGGTAGGGAGAGTGGTTGAGTCAGATATGTCTGAGGAGAGATGGACAGCCCCCAGAGGGGACACTAAGGGAGCCCAAGGGCCAAGACAGGGAAGGACGAAAAAGGCGAGCCACTTCCGTTTAGCTACCTCAGTCCTTACAGCAGCCTTGGAGACCAGCAAGCATCCCATTTTTCCAGGGGTAGAGAGAGAGGCTGAAAAGTGGCGGAAATGGGACTTGAACTGAGATCCCAGCTGAAGAGGTTGCAGGGAGCAGCCCTGGAGCTCCATTTAGCCTATGCATTGGCTTTCTTTAGCCCACATCCTGTTCTCTTTCTAATTTTGAGCTATTCTTAAGCTTTAAAAACCAGGAAACTATCAGGAGATAGGGAAAGCCTTCTTCACCAATAGGGGGAAGAGACAAATGAGACAAAAGAAAGTTTCAGTGGCTGAAAGATTTCAGAGCTGAGAGGTTATCCTGGAGGCATTATACAGATATCCCTTTTTAGTTTTTAGTGTATTAGGATGGCTAGAAGGAAATACTTGAACTTTTGAACTGTGTTCCAGTAGCCTTGATTCTTGAAGACGACTGTATAACTATATAGCTTCTACAGTGTGACCAAGTGATTGTGAAAATCTTGTGTCTGATGTTTCCTTTATCCAGTGTAGTAAAAAATCAGGACAAAAAGTAAATAAATAAATAGGGTGGGGGGATTAGGGGTAAAAAAAATGGGTAGACTGAAATATTAGTGGTCAATGAGAGCAACGGTTACGGGGCATGGAATGTATGGGATTTTTCTTTTTCTTTTTCTGGAGTAATGCAAATGAACTAAAAATGACCATGGTGATGAATATCCAACTAAATGATGATACTGAAAGTCACTGATCATGTACTATGAACAGACTGTATGGTGCATGAAGATATCTTGATAAAAATTTTTTAAAGCTTTTAAAGCAGGAAACTTTACACAAAGCCCAGGATTGCTGGTTCCTTTGATTGGCAGGAAACCCTGGCCCTACAAAGCCCAGGTTCCCTAAGGCAAGAGCCAGCAGGGCCCCCGAGGTACCCTGAGGTCCCCACGCATGCTAAAAGCTGAGGTCACACAGCTTCCCCCTCTTCTGAGGCTTCAGATTCGACAGTCCCACACCCAAGTCACATGCCATGGGAGAAACCCCCACTTTCCTTAAGTAGCTGTGTGAGGTTGACATGTTCACTCTGAGCCTCACTGGCTGCCTGCTGAGCAGTTGTCTTCTCCAAAAACCTTGTGGCCTAGAGCCATGAGGGCTGCCCAATGTGGAGAGACCTTTCAAGAATGGGGTGCCTTCCACCCATGGTCTGTCTGCCAAAGCATTCCTCAATTCTGCCACTGAAAGGCCAATTCTGAGGGCAAACTGAGCTTTTAACAGTCGGCCATCCAAGAAAACCACACCGAATGATTCTAAAGCTAAAAGGTAGTCCGTTGCTCTAATTTCCACTCGGTTCTTTAAAGACCAAGAAGTTTCCCTCATTTCCCACCCCCAAGACCATCTCAGGCTGAATGTATTGAGTCACTGGAAGGTCCATGGATGTGATGGCCTGAAGCTGTACATACCCCAGAAAAGATCATGTTCTTAAAGCTCATCCATGCCTATGGGTGCAGACCCATTGGAAGGACAGTATTTTGGTGTGTAGAATCTTTAAAGATGTGGTCCACCTCATTCAGTAATCTTCTCACTGAAGTCCTTTATAAGAGCTGAAATCCTGACAAAGAGAAACTGGGAGAGAAAAGCCAGAGAAGGCAAAGAGAAAAAGACAAAGAAGTTCAAAAAAGAGAGCCACAGACAGAGCAACCAGAAGCTGAAAGCCAACAAAACCCAGGAGAGAAGCACCAGCAGACACCGGCCACGTGCTTCGACACGTGAGAAAGGAACCCAGGTAACCTCTTGATGATGCCTTGAGTTGGACATTTTCACAGCCTCAGAACTACAAACTTGTAAGTTAATAATCTCCCATTGAAAAAGCCAACCCATTTCTAGCTTATTGCATTTCATCAGCTTTAGCAAACTGAAACAGTGCTCATGACGTGCTCCTCTCTTCCACTCGTTGTCTTTAACTATGGCTGTCACCAGGGGGAAAATAAAAACGCTTGTGTCTGGTTGCCTTGAGGTGCTGGCTCCATCTCAGCTTGAAGATTTGAGCAGACTTAGAAGAATCCATTTACAAATGAACTCTTTTCAGTTTGGAAGTTTCAAAAACAGAAAGAGCCAAGTTTAGAGATGGAAATGCCATTTAAATATCTATGGTTACAAGGCCTGTATGTGATGGTCTCAAAACAGTTGTGAAGGAAGTGTCTCTAATTATGCGCCTCGCTCTCAAACTTCTAAGTTGTCACAAAGAGCTGGCGTTTGTAAGCTGCCAGCACGTCACCTTCTTTCTCATGACTGCCAGATTCTCTTCAGTTTCCAAATCTACTCCTAAAGAACTTCCAAATCAGTCACAAAGAAAACTAGTAACAAATATGGAGACCCAATTCTGCCTCAGGGGAGCAAATGATCAACACTCACTATATCTGATATCCTTATATGTATGATACTGGGTTCGTCAGTCATTTTCCTTCTTTGTTTTGTTATGAGAAACTTTGAACAGAGAAATCTTGAAAGAATAGTACAGTATGAGCCATTGTGCTCATTATTTAGATTCCTTCATTGGCACATTTTTCCATATTTGTTTTTTTCTATATAGACTTGCTCTTTTAATTTCATTTTTTTTTAAATCATTGGAAATAATCACAGGTTTCGTGACACTACAGAGCTAATACCCAACACGTGTCTCCTGAGGACAAAAAACATTCTCTTACATAACCAAACAATATTATCATACATAAAAAATGAATAGTAGAGTTAATAGTAATATTTTAATACTCTTTCATCAATAGTAACAAATATACAACACCAATATTATGGGTCCACAATAGGGAGGAATAAAGGCTACAGGAGGATTTTGGTTTCTTTTTTTTTATTCTTATTTCTGTTCTGGAGTAATGAAAATGTTTTAACATTTATCATGGGATGTATGCAATGTGACCCAGTGATCATATACTTCGGATGGTTTGTGTTGTATAAATGTATCTCAATAAAATTGAAAAACCAAAATGGTATTTCCCTAATATTATGTAATATCTCATCAATTCAAATGTCCTCAATTGACCCCAAAATGCTTAAGAGAGGTGTTTGGTTATTTTCTTCTGAAGCAGCATCTAATCAACATCCATGAACTGCACTGTTTTATCTTTTCAGAGTCTTCAAATCTGGCATAATCTACCACCTTTTTTATGATATTGATTTTTTTTTTTTAAGATACCAGGCTAGTTATCACTGATACTTGCTCACCCAAAGACAGAGGTCCCAGGTACAGTCAGCTGCACTCCTAAATGCCCAGCTCGCTTCTTGCTCTCCATTCTCCCTGCCATGGCCCACTTCCAGGCCCCATCTCCCCTCTCTGTCTCCGGTCTCCTCCCCCCACCATCTCTCCTCTGTTCAACCTAACACTTCCAGTGCTTTTTTCCTGAAACGGTGATCTGAGAATTTCAGTTTAAAACCTCAGATGGCTTCCCCTAGAGGCCAAAGGATAAGGTTCAAGCTTCTCCTTTACCTGATCCCTTAGCCTGATCTCTCCCCATGCCCTGGATATCTCAATAATACAATCACACGGACCTTCCCACCAACGTACGCTCTCCCTGGCCTCCTACTATTGACAGCCGCTGCTCCCTAATCCTGGAACACTCTTCCTTTCCATTTTTACTTGACAGAAATCTATCTGCCCTTCAAAACCACATTATCAATTATGCCTCTGATCTCCCATAAAATTCTGTTTATTTCTCTATGATACCACATGCTACATTTAATTACTGCTTTCCAAGAGCAGGACTGAGTTACTTCCGAGGCTGCAAATACACAACCATGTGATATTGTGAGTCATTGATTGTATACCGTGTACGGACTGTATGTGGGTGAAGATTTGTCAATAAAACTATTTTTCAAAAAAAACAAAACTGCAGTGAACATTTTTTAACATATCTCTTTAGGCAGCTGTGCAAAAGTTTCACTATAACATGGACAGAGGAGCAGGCCTGCTAGAGTTACCCAGACCCCGGGTTATACAAATAGTTCAGTATCTCAGAATTTAGAAATAACAGTTTCAACTCCAGAAGAGACGTGACTGCTGTGAGAGCTTACAATCTAGAACCCTTTACAATAGGCCCCAACCTGAGAGCCCTTGTTCTTGACTTCAGTTTGTCAGGTTTGTATATTATAGTTGGTCCATATGAGTGAGGCATGATACTATTTACCCTGGAGGGAAGTGCTTCTCCCTAGTGTTGCATATGGCTCCCACAGCAGATGGTGACAGTTTCTCCACTTTGCGGTCAACTTTCAATATTGTCAAGCTTTTTAATGTTTGTCTACTGATGGATATGAAAGGGCATTTTCTTTTTTTGTTTTTTTTTAATTTGCATATGGGCAGGAGGCACCAGGGATCGAACTCCAGACCTCCAGCACGGCAGGTCGGAACTCTGCCTGCTGAGCCATGGCAGCCGCCCTGAAAGGGCATTTTCTAATTCCAATTCATTTGTCCCTGATTCAGAGGTAGGCTGAGTGGTCTTTGTTTCCCTTTGCCACCCAGGCTCCCTCTTCTGAGAATCTTCTGCTCATTTTTCCATCAGGCTCCTTGTCTTCTTCAGAGGAAGGACCAATATAATTCACCTTTGCATTCTGATCCCCACTTATAGCCTGCAGTGTTGCAGCCTATGCTGCAACCGGAAATGTTTGCGAGAGTATGCGTAAACAGTGGAGAAAGCCGCAAAACTATCTACTATTCACTAAGTGGGAGGCTTTGATTTAATATTTATAATACTCTGAATTCATATGATCACACCAAGGTATCCTGACTCAACATTACTAACTCAAGTCATCAAGAGAATGAAGAATCAGTGAAGGTGAGACTGTTTCTTGCTAGGAACTCCTGAAAGAGATGCATCAGGAAGCTTAAATAATGGATAGATAGGGAAAGGTAGTCTGTGAGTCTGTCTCTCTCTCTTGCCACATCATGCAGATGAAACAAAAACAAGGGCCCAGAGGTGGGAATTGCTTGGGAAGTACAGACACTTCTGTTCAGCTGGACCATAGTCCCATGTAAGAGAGATTAATAGCAAAGTCAGTTGAGGGGGTATTACAGATTTAACTGTGTCCCCTAAAAAGAAAGGTTCAAGTCCTAACCCCTGAGCTCACAAATGATCCTATTTAGAAACAGGATTTTTGAAGATGTTATTAGTTAAAATGAGACTAACTAAGATTTGGATTGGTGGCATTACAAACAGAGGAAATTTGGATACAGATAGAGAATTAAGCCAAGTGATGGAGGCAGAGATTGATTTTTGCCATGGATTGCAGGCAAGCCACTGCTTCAGCAGGAGTCTGCACTCCTGCCAACACTATGATTCAGACCTCTAGTCTCCAGAACAGTAAAACAATGGACTTATGGGGTTTTTTAAGCTAACCAATTTGTGGTATATTGTTATAGCAGCTTTAGGAAGCTAGGAGAGTTTTTGGTTCCAGGAATCGGGGTGTTCCTTTTGGAAATATGCAAGTTTTGCTTGGGAACTGGGTTGAGGCTGGAAGAATTTTGAGATACTTGACAGAAAAAGCCTAAATCGTCTTGGAGAAACTGTTAGTGGAAGTATGCACATTAAATACATTTCTGATGAGCCTTTAGAACAAATTGATAAATGCAGTTATCGAAACTGGAGGAAAGACAATTCTTGTTAAAAAGTAGCAGAATAAAGGGCATGGCATGCTTTGGGTTTTATTTTTTTATTTCTTTTTTAGGAATAATGAAAATGTTCTAAAATTGATTGTGGTGATGAATGCACAATTATATAATGATACTACAAGCCACTGATTGTACTCTTTGGGTGGATTATATGTTGTGTGACTATATCTCAATAACCCCGCAGTTTAAAAAAAGTAGCAAAGCTGGAGTTTATGGCGGCAATGTTCTCAATTTGCAATGGATGGAGGTGGCTGAAGAGTTGACAACCAAGGAATAGAAGGGGGAACCTTGGTGTACACATACAATGGGTTACTGAGCGGCTGCAAGAAGGAATGAAGTTGTGAGATATTCAAGTAGGTGAATGAAACTTGAGGACAGCATGTTGAATGGAATGTCAGAAACAAAAGGGTAAATATTATCATGCCTCACTCATATGGACCAACTATAATATACAAACCTGACAAACTGAAGTCAAGAACAGGGGCTCTCAGGTTGGGGCCTATTGTAAAGGGTTCTAGATTGTAAGCTCTCACAGCAGTCACATCTCTTCTGGAGTTGAACCTGTTATTTCTAAATTCTGAGATACTGAACTATTTGTATAACCCGGTCATTCCCAGAACTTCTGGTATTTGTGTGACACCTGACACTCAGAGTTAGAGCCTTGAAGCTATCAAAGTCAGCATTATCCCATATAGCAACTGTTAAAAAGACTGAGAAAATGCATCAGACTTCAACTAGAGATATGAATGAAGCTGATCTGGATAAGACTAAGGTAAATCAAAATACAGGGTAAAGTATGATATGGTACAAATTTTAAAACTTCAACTTCTGTATGAGACCAAAGGGAGAGATGTTTATTGGTGCAAAATTTATATTTTGGGTAGTACATTATTTAATTAAACTTGTACGGTCAGTTTATTCGAATACCACAATAACATGGAATCTTGAATACAGCATGAGATCTTGTTGATTTGTACAGGTTAATGTGAGGCCCGATATATCCCAGAGTAATTTGGGCAGAGAATAAAAATGTATTTGCAAAGTCCCCATGAGGGAATGGGGAGAAAAGAGGAAATATTAAACTTCCACATCTGGGGGATTTCTGATATTCTCACAAGCAGTGGAGACAACCAATTCAATAGGATGGGCCCTCAATCTTGGGGTTTGAGCCTATGAAACTTATTCCTACAAAGGAGGAGCTAAGCTTACTTCTAATTATGCCTAAGAGTCACCCCCTAGACAACCTCTTGTTGCTCAGATGTGGCCTCTTGCTCTAAACCAACTTGGCAGGTGAACTCACTGCCCTCCCCACCATGTGGGACACGATTCCCAGGGGTGTAAATTTCCCTGGCAACATGGGACAGGACTCCTGGGATAAGCCAGGACCCGGCATCACAGGTTTGAGAAAGCCTTCTTGATCAAAAGGGGGAAAAGAGAAATGAGACAAAATAAAGTTTCAGTGGCTATGAGATTTCAAACAGTGGAGAGGTTATCATGGAGGTTATTCTTATGCATTATATAGATACCCCTTTTCGGTTATGGTGTATTGGAGTGGCTAGAGGGAAGTACCTGAAACGATTAAGCTGTGTTCTAGTAGCCTCGATTCTTGAAGACGATTGTGTAACTATATAGCTTTCACAACGTGACCGTGTGATAGCGAAAACCTAGTGTCAGACGCTCCTTTTAGCTGGGGTATAGAGAGGTGAGTTAAAAAATAAGGAAAAATAAATAATGGGGGGGTCAAGGGGTAAAAAAAATTGGGCAGATTGAAATATTAGTGGTCAACAAGAGGGAGGAGTAAGGAGTGTGGAATATATGAGTTTTTCATTTTTCATTTCTTTTTCTAGAGTGATGCAAATTTTTTTTAAATTATCACGGTGATGAATACACAACATGTGATGAAACTGCAAGCCATTGATTGCATACTGTGGATAGACAGTATGTGTGTGAAGATTTCTCAATAAAAATATTTTTTTTAAAAAAAGAGTTTATGATACACAGTCAAACTAACCTTGATTTCATTTAAAGCCCAGCTCTGTTCTTATTACTACTGTATGATATTTGACACACTGCTACGTCTTTCCTAAGTTTCTGCTTCCTTATCTATAAAATAAGGACAATAATATGATGTAAGGATTGATGTGAAAAAAAAAAAGCAGCAGAGAACTTGGCTGAATTATGTCTTGATGTTGGACAGAAAGTAGAACTTCTAAGCAATGATCTTAGATTTGCTGCTTATAGTAAAATGCAAGCAGAAAGAGATAAATTGAAAGAATGAACTGTTAAGTAAAAAGGAACCAGAAATTGATGATTTGGAAAACTCTCAGCCTACCCTGATAGCTTGCTCTGCAAACAGGGCTGAAGATGTGCCTGGACAACCTTTTGCTAAAAGAACAGGCATTTGACTCATGAATCTGATCAACCATACCAGAAGAAGCCAGGAACAGAGACTAGATTATCCAGTAAAGAAACATGAAGGACCCACTGTTTTATAGCTTAGAGCCCCCATTTATTACATGAAAGATTGACAGAATTTCTGAAAATTTTATACCAACAGAAGCACTACTAGACTGAACTGAAAGGGACAGAAATGGGACAAAAATGAGAAAAGAAGTATTCCAAGGGCAGAGTCATGGATGCCAAGGCTTGGCCAGAAAAGACTTCCTTGGGCCAGGAGGAGGCAGTCACCACTCGGGGATGGGCCTGGCCTCTGATCTGAGAGGGCAAGGTCCCTGCCCTCGCGTTTGGAGAGGGGAGGGCTGCCACCCAAGCAAGCCTGGAGGACAAACAATTGGTCACAGATTACTCTCAGGCCTCAGAAACTAAAGGAATTTTCCCTGTGGTTTTGGACTTCTTGGGACCCATGATCTTTTTTTTCCTCCCAATTTTTCCCTCCTGGAATAGAAACATCTCTCCTAGCCTTCCCATCACTGTTTTTTGGAAGCAGATAACTTTTTATTGTTTCACTGGTCCACAGATAAGAGGAATATTTCCCCACGATGGATCATCCCAAGAGTCTCAGCCATACCTAATTTAGATGATTTAGAAGATGAGCTTTTGGACTTAGAGTTGATGCTAAATGATTTAGGACTTTGGGGCATGTTGGGTTGGGGTGAATGTGTTTTGCACATCAGAAGGATATGAAATTTGGGGGTTGGGGGGAAGACTGACGTGGATTGAATTGTGTCCTCCCAAAAGATAGGTTTAACTCCTAACCCCTGGTCTGATGTATGATCCTTCTTGGAAACAGGATCTGTGAAGATATTATTAGTTAAGATGAGATCAACCTGAGTTAAGGTGTGCTCTAACCCAATATGACTGTTGTCCTTATAAGGTGAGGAAATTTGGGTGCAGAGTCAGAAGACAGCCATGTTAATGGGCAGAGATTGAGTTACAGATAGCCAGCAAATCACAGCCAGAACCCTGCAGACTGCAGAGGAAGGATGGCCTGCCAACACCTTGATTCGGACTTCTATACTCCAGACCTGTGAGACAATAAATTTCTGCTGTTTTAAGCCACCCAGTTCATGGCCCTTTGTTAGACCGCCCTAGGAAACGACAAGTAGAGAATACAGAGAGCTCTGAATTGTGAGAACAGAGTAAGGCAACATTAGGGGAGCTGCAGGTCCAGCAGGGTGGCTTGCTCCAGCAGTGGGACCAGGGCCTTGGCTGGGAGGTGATAGAGCTGGACAGTAATAGAGCTGGGCCACGGCATGAGGGTCCCACGACTCTGTTCTCTGTCCAGGGGGGGAAGCCATTTCTGGATTGTTCTATATGAGTTGCAAATACAGTTCAATATGAGCTAGTGCCCACTCAATTTTCTACACATCAGGGAGCTACTCCATAAAAAAAGGCAGCATAGACCCGAGCAAATTGCAAAGAGACTCAAGATAGTGGCACAAAAAGCACAGGGTTTGGGAGCTGCCAAGAAAAGGAGAAACAGAGGGAGAGGCTTAGGTGAGAGGGCAGGATCAAAACCTAGCACAGGCAACTCACAGAAACAGGCTGCCATTTCTTCTTTTGCAAAATAGGGGTTAAAAATATACAACACGGAAAAAGAAAAAAAAATACACACCATGGAGGACAGCTGAAAAATGAAATTCCAACATATGTCAGACCCTTAGTCCCATCTGCACAGAAGAGGCCTAAAAAACCTCTCTCACTCCCTGCTTTCCTGATATGTGTACATAGACATTTTGCCTTTTCTTTTCCAGTTGAGCCGTCTCCCGTAGGTGGCCAGGTTCCAGCGTCTGGGTCAGAGCTTGGGCTTCTAGGTTAGCTACCTGCTCACTGGATCTGACTCAGGAACAAGCTCACTTCCAGCTGTAACTCAAGCATGCTCGACATTGCAGGACAATGCATTCAGACCATGCCAATAGAGTTAATCTCATTTGAAAAAATAATAGTGGGAGCAGTGCAGAGAAAAGGACGGAGTCCCTGTACTCAGCAGTCGTTCCACAGTTTCCACATGAAGCCATCTGCAGTCTTTGGGATGCTCTGTAGGGAAAGACATTTTCCTGTGGCTTCTGCAGGAGAGAAAGCAGCTGGGCCTTCAAATGAATTACATATAGAATGCTGCTGGACACGTGGCGCCAAGTGTGCAGGCTCCAAACGGTAACTGTGCAATCCATTTGCCAAGTGTTTATTGAGCCTGTATTATGTGTTATGCCTGCATCAGTCTCTGGGGTGCAGGAGGGATCCAACCTCAAGGGGACTGTGTGTGGGTCCCCAGGAGCCTGGGAAACATCTCCAGCCCTGTAGACAGTTGTGCAGGGCAGAAGCCACTAAATGAGTCATTTAATGTGAAGGATACATACCCCTATCCTTTAGTGTGGACAATGTCTAAGGTTCCCTATAGATTGAGAGAAGGATCAAAGGAGAAGGAGGAGTTATAACAGAGAAAATAGGATTTAACAAATGAATATGACTGCTGAATCACTATATTAATATTCCTTCTAGACTCCAGCATTTTGGAACAGCTAAAAGGAAGAATCTAATATGATGGAATGGTAGCATGTGATAAACTCTGGGACCAGTTCTGTAACAACTTGTGGAAATGCGCTTTGAAAAGTACTGCTTTGTCTTTCTTTGCTTTGATATATATATTACAATAAAAAACATTAAAAAAAATCAATATGAGCTGGAAACAAAGACGTAACAGCACAACCAAGGATGTTAGGGAAAGCTGAGTCTACATTGCCCTGGGAGCTGGTAAGGGGCATTAAAAGGCTCACACAAGAAAGCAGATATGATTCAGCTTCTGGCAGCTCAGGTGAGCCTCAACCAGCCTACACATGGCACATGGACTTGAACTGAGATGAAAAAGCTTATAGCCCTTTGTTTTCGTTTACTAAATGCTGCCAAAATGCAATACACCAGAAATGGAACAGTTTCTATAAAGGGATATATTAAGTTACAGTTTACAATTTGTAAGACCATAAAAATGTTCAAACTAAGGCATCTAGAGAAAGATACCTTGACTCAAGAAAAACTTGTTCCAGTTCAGTTGCTACCAGCTTCTGATGCCAGTGGTTTCCTCTCTAAGCATCTGTGGGCCTTCACTTAGCTCCTCTAGGACACAACTCTGGGTTCTGGCTTGCTTATCATCTCATAGGAAGGCATATGTACTGGACTCTGCATCTCTAAACGTCCCTATCTAAGCATCTGCTCTCTCTGTTGGCACTCCAAGCATTTCCAAATGTCCACATCTCTGTTAGCTCTCTGGCGGTTGTTCTCCAAGCATCTGAGGTTCCTCCAAAATGGTTCCTCTTTTAAAGGACTCCAGTAAACTAATCAAGACCCAACTTGAATGGCAGTCACATCTCCATCTAATCAAAATGTCACACCCACAATTAGGGTGTCACATCTCCATGTAAACAATCCAATCAAAATGTCTACCCTACACAATAGGTCTGCCCCCACAAGATTAGATTAGGAAAGAAAACATGGCTTTTCTGGGGTATATAACTATTTCAAAGCAGCACAACTTTCTAGGGCTTGAGTGAGAGAAAAATTTAAAAATACTCTTGAGAAGTTACCAGTTTGGCCTGCACCACAGTGGGTACAAGGTCTGAATTTATATCATCTGCAGAATATAGGGACCTCTAGTTGGGACATTAACATAAAAATGGGGACAGGACCACTGAATCCCTGTGCTCCAGGGAGATGCAAACTCCAAACTGTTCTGTAGAGACAATCATACAACTCCAGGCACACAGCACTCCTGCAGAATAGACAACATCACTGAAGATGAGGTCAAAGTGAAGATTATAGACCCCCTAAGGAAATGAGCCAGCAGAATATTAAATCCCAGAAACAGGAAATACTACAACAACTGAAAAGTGAAGATAAAAGTTGGTGTGCTTAAGGTTATGAGAGAGATAAAGGAAGAGAATCAATGAGGAAGGAACAGGGAAGCATGAAAAAAAAAGGAGGATTTGAGAAAAAAACAACTAGAGCTCTGGAAACAAAAAATGTAAACCTTGATTAAAAGTCCAATGAGAAGGATCAATAGACCATTTAAAAATAGCTGAGGGGAGAATTAACAAACTGAGGAATACATCTGAGGAAACCATGCAGAACACAGAAGAAAGGGAGATAAAGAGATAGAAAATATGAAAAGGCAGTTAAAAATCATGAAAGATGGAATGGGAATATTCAGATTACATATAAGGGGAATTCCAAAAGGAGAGACTAGAGTGAATGCAGAAGAATATTCAGAGAGATAAAGGCTGGGAGTTTTCCTGAACTAAATTACAAAGCAGAATGATATAAAAATAAATCATAACTAGAGCATCCAGGACAAAGAAAACATCTTGCAAACTATCAGAGAGAAAGGACATATTATCGACCATGGTAAAGCAATTAGAGTAATAGGAACGAGACTTCTCAGCAGCAATGAAAGAGCCCTGAAGACAATTGTTTAATGCCTTTAAAGTATGATAAACTATCATCCTCAAATCAAATAAGAAGCTACGCTATTGGCTAACTTCCAACTGGCAGCCCCTCATCCTGCTTCCTCTATCCTAGCTGGCCCTTTACCTACAATTCCACACTCCTGGCCTCTGCTGGTGTCCTAGGCCAATGATTTTTTTTTTCGTGATGTCATGGATTTTTATGTATTTGATATGTTTCGATCCATTACAGTCATTGATCTTTGTGATGTTCTAATTTTCCCATAAAGTGCCTGAAGAGACTCTTCAAGCCGACTTCCATGACTGTTGACTTGGCCCATTCATCATTGATAGCTTCCATGCTCTTTGGCACAGCAAGATGTTACAAGACCATCTTGCACTTTCTCTGCCCCAGCCCTGGAATCATCCATTTCTAAAAGAAACCCTGGCACCTTTTAGTGGGAAGTAGTATTTGAAGACTACTACCTGGATATGGAGGAGCCCATGTTCACTTAATTCAGTGATCATGTTCTCTGTGATTTGATAGGTTCTCAAATTTATCGTCAGAGATTAATTATGGAAGCACAATAACAACAACCTCCATTTGTAACAAGAAACCTACTGTTTGTTAGGCTTAGTATACATCATCTCAAACCCTTATCAACAGCCCTGCAATGCAAATATCCTCAGCTCTTTTGTAGAAGCAACTGACTTTGCCTGTCTAGGCTTTCTCGTCTCTCTTTCTCTTCTTTAATTTGGGGAACTGTCCATTTTATACTTTACGTAGCTTATGAAGAGTTCCTGATTCCAGCATCCCACCTTTCCTGGAAAAGGGTGAGCATGTAAAATAGGCTGTGCTATTTGACTCCTTTCTTGGGAATTCATATCCATATTCTGTAAGAGAAAAGTCCTTTCCTCTCTGGTCACTAAACTGAGATGGCGTTAAGTGAGGAGCTCTCTAAGATCATGACACAAAGGAGAGCTCACCAAGATTTGGGGGGAAGGGGGCGGGTATTGGGAGTGGGAGGGGGATAGTGAGGATGAAGGCAATAGCAAGACCAAGAGATGCCTGGTTTAAAGGTACTCTTTGAATCCTTAAACCCTGAGACCAGCCTCAACGCACACCTCCTCTCTGTGAAGGGAGACAAATCCCTTCTTGGCTCATGTCTGAGTTTTGTTTCAGTTGTTGCAATCTCAAGAGCCTCAGTGAATTTCCTCCTCCTACAGATGAGCAGACACAAACTTGGCAAAGTCATACACCAATAAACCATGGATAGCCTGGAATCAAAACCCAGTGTGTCTAAACCCTTGTGTCCTACTATAGGGCAGAGCTTCTCAAACCCTACGTGCACACAGGTCACTTGGGGGTCCTGTTAAAATGCAAATTCTTACCATGGAGGTATGGGATGGGACCTGAGAGTCTGATGGCACTGATCTGCAGACCACAATTTAAGTGGAACCTGATGCAGGTGACAATGGCCTAAGGGGCAGGAGGGGTATGAAATGACTAGGTTGCAATGATCTCCGGTTAGTGGCTTTTGCATGTGAAATTATAGATTTATTTTACTATACTATAGGGATTGAGATTAAGGGAACAAAAAAAAAAACCCAAACTTGATCTAGAATGGAAGGTGTGGTCGACTGAATTATGTACCCCAATTGTGACATGTTCTTAAATCTTAATACACATTGTAAACAGCATCTCTTGAAGACGTTATTTTTAGGTAGGATGTAGCCCTACTGAATGAGAATGGGTCTAATCTGGATTACTGCAGACTTTATAAAGCACTTCCAGAAGTCACAGAAGCCAGAAAGGAGAAGACATTGCTACGTGGCAAGAGGCAAAGATAAAAGCCAAAGGAACCCCAAAGGTTGTTGCCCATCACAGAACATACAGGCACTGAGTGGAAGCATGCTTTCTGGCCTCCAAAACCACAAGAGAATAAATTCTTTATGTTTAAGCCAACTCATTGTATGATAATTACATAGCAACTGGGAAACTAATAAGGTTAAAAAACAAAACAAAACAAACAAACAAAAAACCACCAGAGGCACAGATTTCCAAGCTATCTTCTCTGGGTAGTGACAATTTCCTGAGTTCAGGAGCTGGTCACATCAGCTTGTCCCAGATGCTCCTAGGCATTCCTGGGGCTTTCCAGAAACCCAGGCCAGACCTTCGAATCCAAGATCACCCTCTCATAAGGAATGATTTAAAGGGGCCTGTGCTTTGAATAACAAATGCCAGTCTCCTACTCTGCAATCTCATCTCCTCCAGGCTTTCAGAAAGTAGCCAATCTAGAGTGGCTTTTGAAGGAAGAGACTCCTGTTCAATAACCTCAGGAGTTTAAGGAACAGCATCCCAAAGGATAGTAAATCCATCTGTAAACTCATCAACCGAGTGAGATGGAAGAGAGAACGATGGGAAGGGTGCCACCATCAGTATCAGGAGAGATCATACATAACCTCCCATCAGGTAAGGCAGTTAGGGACTGCTTCCATCTGACCCAGGCAGCAGGTGTGTGTCTTGTGAGAAGAGATGTCAGAACCAAGAGCAGGAGAAGATTGGGAACAGAGGTCCTCAAAGGCCCCCTAAGTCAACCTTTGCTTTTCTCCTCCTCGCCCACCTGCTTCAGTATTAACAACCCCAGAGTAGGGGACACAACCCCAAACCCAAGGGTGTCTCTCCCAAGCCTTGGCCAGAGCAAACCAAGTCATCCTGTCCCTGGGTTAAAGGATGATCCAATGGTGACTTTATTGGGGGGGGGAAATGTCAAGGCAGATTCTCCCTCTAGACCTCTAGCTTTTGCAATGTGCAAACATAGCTGATAACCAGCATAAGGGATTTCGGAAAGTAATGTCCCTCCTACCTCTCTTTTCCGACACCGGACCTTTCTCTGAGCTCGGGACGAGATAGGGGTTCCAGTCCCATCCTTGCTCCTTCCTGGTGGGGTGGCCTTGAAGTGGGGCTTCATGCTCTCAACTTTGGTTTCTTCTTTGAAAAATGTCACATCATCAGACATGTGCTGTCTAAGCCAATGATTTGTTACTGAGAGAGATTTTAAAGTACATACTTAAAACCAAGCATGATGTTGTAGGTGGGGCACCAGGTTTCCTGAATTTTAGTGACTGAGTTGACATTTATGTCCTGAGAGAGCCACGGAGCCAGATCCATCTATTGCTTTAGTAATGGATAAGCCTAGGGAGCACCCATACAGTGATTAATTGATTACTTCAATACCTGCTGAGTGGGGACTATATGGTTAGCTCAGTGCAAGGCACTCAAAACCCAGAAAAACAAGACAAACAAAAAGTCAACCTCCCTCCCTGCCCTGGAGGACCTCACCGCTTAGACCCAAAAATGGTCTCATTTTCAGAGCTAACCATCAAATCATAGCCTGACTTTGTTTTTTCCTTCTGCCTTTTGTATTTCATGATCAAATCATCCTGGAGGATTCTCCTTTTCTTATTGCCAGGAGAGAAAAAACCTTTGTGAAAAGTGCCCTGGCATGGCCATCATCCCTGAGACACACTGTCCCCTCCCCCAACCACACTCTGGGTTTCCCCAGAAAACAGGGAGAGTGGATGCCCATTTTGGTTTGCCTCCCCTCTGCCTGCTTATTTTAGTCTCTAAAATCTCTCTCATTCCACTGCGATTTCATAATTAGTAGGTCCCACTGGTCCCTATGTGCACCCTCCAGAAAGTACTACACAAAGGAGAGTAGCTGGAACGTCCCTGGATTATTAAACAGCAAAAACAACAAACAACCAAATAACCCACTGAAAACAGAAATGACTACAAAACTATCATTTCCCAGGCAGATGCAGAGAGACCAGAGCTATGGGAAAAGTCTCAGACATATTGAAAGTTACCCTTGAAATCCACGGATCTGTTTCCCACCCTCCCACCCACGATGCATGTGTGGGTTTAATGTTTCAGGAGACTTTCATCAAGCCTCACCACAGATGATAGATGGGTTTTCATTCCAAGATTTCTTCCTGAACTTTATTGAGAACCTCATACTCAAGTTTAAACAACATCTCTGTTGCTCTCTCTGACGACTGTCATCTGGTTCAGAAATACGTTCATGGTGGTTTTAAGATGATGGAAAACTGTGTTTTGAAGAATCAATAAATTGTCCACCTCTTTCACTGCCCAAAGAAAATGGAAACAGGAAACTATCCAGGGACAGGGAAAACTTTTTAAGTGTTGACTCAAAGGCCTGGCAGCAAATACCATAATATAATATAGTGACGATGATGATCTTAAAGGACTTTGCTCCTCTGAAGACTCAAAAGGAGAAATCCCCACTCTTCCCCCTCACCAACAGCCCTCAGTGAACCTGGAGGGTCCTCCTTGCTATGAGCTAATTTCTCATAGCAGCCCATGAGCATGACTTGAGCACATCCAAAACACAGATTCTTGGTATCTACCCTGGACCCACAGAATGAGGGTTTCTGAGGGTGGGGCCCAAGAATGTGCATTTTCAAACAGTTTCCCCCCGGTGGTCATACTATTCCAAAATCATTAAGATTGGCTGGTGCAAACAGTCTCCATGTGGATGTGCTGAGATGCAGAGGTTGTACCCAGACTGTGACCTCAAGTCCACATTCCCCATTAAAAAAACACAAAGACACCTTAGAGCAATGTCTGATTCCTGGACTGAGGCAGGGACTTTATCAGGCTGAACTTGGGACACCTTGTCCTACCAGCAAAAGGATTTTCCCTGTGACTACATTGCTACGTGGTCTCACTGAATTTCTGTACCTTCAACTTAAAATGATGAGCAAAGTGGCTTTCCCTGGAGTGCTGTGCCAACAAGGGAGTGAATGGTGTGTATGCTGGTTTGAATCCAATCAAGCACAAAAAGAATAAAGATTGCACTGGGTTGAAATGCATCCATGACCTAAAAATTCATGGGTTCTCAATGACAATAAGAATCGAAAACTCACCTGTCACCTTTGAAAGCTGCTAGGAAACCAAAACATGCATTGAGGAAAACAATGCATCACGCGCTTTTCTGCCTTCACCTATGACCTTGTACCCCTGGACCCAGTGACACTCATCTTTGCAGCCCCAAGAGTGGCTTCTCCAAGTGCTTAGTGAGTGTCTGATAGATGAGTAGGGTGAGGTATAACTCCACCAGCAGAGAAGACTTCCTCCCATAGCTATACTAATTACCTCTGTAGACTGAGGGAAGTATCCATGCTACAGTTTCTCGACAGAACCTGTCTATTAATTTAGAGGGTGACTGGAAAGCTGTGCCTTCACCCTGAGGCTCAGGTCCTTTGTTTCCCATCTCAGATGTCTTTCAAACCTCTTAAGTATCCCCCAGACCCTGTAGGCTAATTTTCTGCCATTTTTCAGACCTACCACTACCTCTGTACTGTACTACCTCCTGGTAGTCCCAGGAAAAGAAACTTTTTACCATGGTACAGATTGCTGTAGGTTCTCTGTCTCTCTCTCTCTCTCTCTCTCTCTCTCTCTGGTTTTGCTAAAACTGCCTTCCACTGAAGAGGCCTCCAGTTACACATTGCTCCTTGGAGGGGAAGCCATGACTGAGTCAGGGATGACCTTGGGAAGATGGATGGGGGCCAAGTTGGATCTTCCTTGCCCCCACCCCACTCTAAGGATGGGTAGGCAGCAGCATGCCTGTGGACCAGAAGCCCTGGGCACCTGATCTCCCAGCTTCCCATTAGAGGGAGATCCCCTGAGAGCAGGGAGTGCACCTTAGTCTACCAGTACACCCAACAGCTAAGCCAGACACCTGCATTCTCCAGGTGCCACACTTGGCTCAAATCCCACTCCATTAGCCTCGATCCCTTTCCACTCTTAAGCTGAAGTTTGCTTCTCAAACATAACCCCTAGAGAAACTCTACTTCCCAAAGCTCTGAGATATTTACTGGTCTGGGTACAGAAGGGTCATACAACTCAAATCTGCCTACTGCAGGCATGAATATTTAAGAAGACTCACAATTTATTTTATAAAATTCTTGTGAATTGGTAATCTGAAATACAGTCCTTTGTGTTTATTTTGAGGTTTTGTGTTTATGCTATAACTGGAGTTTCCCTGAGAAATGTTGAAAACATTAGACAGTACATCCTGGAGTCTGCTGTCTTTAGGGGCTTTTTCTTGGGGGTGGGGAGTGGACGGGAGGTGAGGAAGGGGCTGGTAACAGTAGGAAGGGTCAACCAAAGAGATGTGCTGAGGACATGAAGCCGGGGAGCCCACATCAGTCCCTTGCCAGCTCTGCAAACTTGAGCAAGAAACAATCTCACTGAATTTCTGTACCTTCAACTTAAAATGATGAGCAAAGTGGCTTTCCCTGGAGTGCTGTGCCAACAAGGGAGTGAATGGTGTGTATGCTGGTTTGAATCTATTGTGTACCCCAGAAAAGCCAAGTTGTTTAATCTCGTTCAATATTGCTGAGTGGGATCTTTCTGATTGTTCCCATGGAGATCTGACCCACCCAAATGTGGGTGGTAACTTTTGATTAGGTAATTTTCATGGAGATGTGTCTCCACCATACAAGGTAAAGTTGCTTACTGAAGTTCTTTAAAAGGGAACTATTTTGGAAAAAGCTTTAGAGCTATCAATGACATAGCCACAGACCCTTGGACATGCATAAAGAAAATGCCCCTGGAGAAACCAGTGAAGAAGCCTGGAGAGAAAGCTAGAAGACATGGCCATATTCGCCATGTGACCTTCCAGCTGAGAGAGAAACCCTGAACATCATCAGCCTTCTTGAGCTGAGGTATCCTTCTCTGGATGCCTTAATTTGGACATTTTCATGGCCTTAGAACTGTAAACCTACAACTTAATAAATTCTCTTTTTAAAAGCCATTCCATCGCTGGTATAATGTATTCCAGCAGCTTGCAACCTAACACAGAGTGTAACGTCTCAGTTACACCTACATTCCTCTCTTCCTCCTTTACACCAGGGGACTTAGGAACTGAGACTTGGCTGGGTTGAGTGTATTTCAGTCTGCCCCTAACCCTGTGCCGCTGTCTTCTGTTACCCACTGTTTGCTATGGGCGGGCATTCTGACCTTGGGTAACCTGCTGCGGGCATTGAGTGACAGCACCACCTCACCTTGCCCAGGACTCAAGGCCAATACTGGGAGCATCACCCCCTGCTGGTTGCTCCCACTCCCTGAGGCTCAACAAATGGCAGATATCTGTGTCACCTGCCAAGAGAGGGAAACCCCTCTCCTGCTACATTTTTATGAGTTGCTTTTACATGTATTGAGTTCATTTCCATTCTTTCAGCAAGCCTGTGATGTGGGCAGGGCAGGGACAGGGGTTGTTATTAGCCCCTTTTTAGAGATCAGAAACTGAGGTGCAGGTAGACGACTCACACAAGGTCGCACAGCTCCGGACAGCAGTCTGGACCACACAATACACAATCCCCAGTCCCCTGGGATTCCTTCAGAAGCTTGGTCTTGTCAGAATCTCTGTAATTCCACAAGCACATAGGGCCTTGGGATGACCCCTTCCTATCCTTACCAGTTCCCTAAAAAGCCCCGAAAGACAGCAGGCTCCAGAATGTCCCATCTTAATGTTTTCAACGTCTCTCAGGAGAACTCCAATTATAACATAGTCAGTCCAACACAAAGCCACAAAATAAACACATGTGAATTATGTACCAAATGTCCAATTTACAAGAAATTTTGTAAAATAAATCATGACTCTTTCAAAATATTTCATGCTTTTGGTGGGCAGATCTGAGTTCTATCTCCAGATATGCAAATAACCTGGAGCTTCAGGAATTAGAGTTTCTCTAAGGGAAATGTTTCAGGAGCAAATTCAAGCTTAGGACATGGAAATGAGTCAAGACTATGTGTGGGATTTGGTGCCAGAACACCTAGGTTCAAAATCCAACTCTATGACTCACCAACTTTGTAATTTTCAGAAATCCATTTAGAATTTCTGAGTATCAATTTTCTCATCCTGTACAGTGGGGTAATAAGAATTTTATCAAAGGGTACTGTGTGGTTACAATGCAGTAAAATGCACATAAAGCTATACACAAACACCAATTCTTCTTGCTTTTCCTAAAATAGTAAGATTTACACTTTCTTTCCTGTTCTTTGCCTTGTTGAGGTTTCAGATGATAAAATTCGGGCTTCAAATAAAACATACAATCACATTATCTGTATAATTTTCTGCAAATCCTAAAAGGCTTCAAGAACTCACTGGGAGAATTGGAAGCCCTTTGGAGTTGGCTGTGTTTACTGTTTGAACTAAAGATCCATTCAGTTCTGAGCCGGGTCACATTAAACAAAAGACCTAGTCAATGGAAAATAGTCATACTTTTGTCTCATCACCTGTCATATTTTCTAATTCCAACCTCATGCCTTTAAGCTACAAACCTCATCCCTATACCATGTGCCCCAGACTCAGTGAAATTCGGCCAATGAGTAATTACTTCAGCTTATCAGCAGACATCTTCCCAGTGGGACACATCCTGCTCCCTACCCCTGGTTATTTTCTCATTTACCCCATCCTCCTAGAAGTCTGAAGCACATCCCACATACACAGTTTGAGGTCAACCTCAATCCCACAGGCTCCAGAAATCCTTCTTTTTCTAGGACTTTTCTCCTCCAGGGTATGAGATGCTTTTCACACCTGCAGCAAATGAGAAGAACTGAGGCTCCCAAAGGCTGATGTGCCCTAAGTTACTTTGGCCCAGAAGCCAGGAAACTTTCCCCTTTATGTCTGGAAACAATGTGCAAGACAAGTATAAAACTGAGGCGTTACTGGGCAGGCAGCAGTGGCTCAGTGGCAGAGTTCTTGCCTGCCGTGCCGGAGACCCGGGTTCGATTGCCAGTGCCTGCGCATGTTAAAAAAAAAAAAAAAAAGTGAGGCGTTATTAACCTCATCACGTTTCCCACCAGGCAAACTCAGCTGGCTGCTCCTATAAGCCCCTGGCTCCTCCAGGCAAAAATAACCCTTTCTCTCTCCCCACCCCCCAACCTCCCACTCTAGTACAGCACATGATGACTAGCCTCTCCTTGCAAAATCTAGACACAGACCTTACACTTTTCACAAAATATTAACTGAAAATGGATCACATACTTAAATGTAGAACATAAAACTATATAATTTCCAGAAGAGAACATAAAAGTATGATCCACAAAAGAAAAAACTGGTAAGACACTCTTTATTGAAATTAAAAACTTTCATTCTGCAAAAGACACTGTTTAGGAAATGAAAAGATAAGCCACAGGCTAGAATGAAATATCTGCAAAACACATATGTGATAAAGGACTTGCATTCAAAATACACAAAGTACTCTTAACATTCAATGCTAAGAAACCAACAAGGTGATTTTAAAATGGGCAAAAAATCTAAACAGACCCTTACCTTACCAAAGATGAACAATGGTAAGTAAGCACAGGAAGAGATGCTCAATGCTCTATTTCATTAGGGAACTACGAATTAAAACAAAAAGATACCACCACATACCTATTCAAATGGCTAAAATCCAAAACATGGTTAACACCAAATATTGACAAGGATGTAGAGTAATAGGAACTCTCATTCATTGCTGATGGGAATGCAAAATGGTAGAGTCACTTTGGAAGGCAGTGTCTTACAAAGCTAAACATAGTCTTACCAAATGATCTAGCAATCGCTCTCCTAGGCATGTGTCCAAATTAGTTGTAAACTGATGTCACATAAAAATTGGCACATGAAGATTTAAAGGATCTTTATTCATAATTGCCAAAATTTGGAAGCTACCAAGATGTCCTTCACTAGGTGAACAGATAAACTGTGATACATCCATATAATGGAATATTACTCAACAATAAGAAGAAATGAGCTATTAAACCACAAAAAAAACATGGAGGAATCTTGAATGTACATTGCTAAGTGAACAAAGGCAGTCTGAAAAGGTTACTCACTATATGATTCCAACCGAATGATATTCTGGAAAAGGCAAAACTATAGAGGCAGAAAAAGATCAGTGATCGCCTGAGGTTGGCTGAATGGGGTAGGGGATAAACAGATGGAGCTCAGGGCATTTTTAGCTCATTGAAACTATTCTGTATGATACTGTAATAGTGGATATGTAACCTTACCTGTTTGCCAAAAATTGATATTGGTTCATCAATTGCAATAAATGTACCACAACAATGCAAGATATTAATAATAGGGGAAAGTGAGGAGGGAAGTGGACTATGGGAACTCTAACTCCATTCTTCCTACTAAAAAAATAGGGAGAGAAAAAGTCAAGTTGTGGCTACAAGCAAACTGGAAATGTCCCTTACATTGCACCCCTTCTAAAACTCATCCTAAAGTTCCTTCCATGTTGACTACTGAAGCTATTTCTCCCTTTCTTCTCACTTCACCTGCAAACCATTAGGGAATACTTTTTTTTTTTAATTTGGGGGGAAAACAATAACTCAAATGAATGCGAAGTTACAGGATTTTTATCGATACAGCTGATGACTTAAAAGCACACCAAGAATATGACATTAATTCAGTCTGCCAATTCTCCATCCGCCCTCAGTATGTAATCACTGCTCCACCATGCACAAGAATAAAATGGCAACACAATGAAACATTGTATTTCCATATTCTCAGCAACAGGTCCCTAATATAGATACTGGGCATTGAAAATTACAGGATTTCAATGGAATTCTAGGATAGCCAAAGTTCCCACAGGAACCAACCATAAGAATGTTTGAGCATGAGAAATAAATCAACCTACCCTCATTTACAGAAGAATTGGGAGATTTTCCCAGTCATCCACCTCTTTAGAGGCTGAGACACAGGACAGAAGTTCAGATCACCTGAGCCCTGGGCCAGAGATGCTCAACTGCATATTCCTGGGAGAACAACCAAAGGATTCTGGGCAAAATCCAGAGTTGTGTGTCCACCAGGGATGGGAGGGGGTGTGTTTCCAGAATGGGAGGTGAGAGGATGGGTGGGGCTATCAGCTCCTGATCCTCTACTTCCACCCTCCCCTTCAACGTTTGTTAAGCAGATCAAGGGGCAGGTGGGATGTTGACAAGGACACAGAAGAGCAAGTTGCCACCAGTCAGGCCTGTGGGGGTGGGGATGAGGGTAGGACGAGGTCAGGACAGTGGTCACTTCAGGGCACAGACATGGGGGTGATGGTGAAGGCCTCAAGAACGGGGTCGGGACAGCTGTTAATATCCCCTTCTTGTCCTGGGAGGTGGTGACATGAGTGTGTCCACTTGTGACAATTCATTATCATTATTTCTGCATTTTTCTATATGTTTTACTCCACAAATGCTAAGAAAAAAATCCCAGGACCTTAGTAAAACCCAGGTACTAGAGGCAGCCACGAAAATGACAGGAATTAATTTCTCACCATCCTGGAAGGAGGATAGTTGAGGGTTGTATTTAATTTTTTTTTTTTGGCGGGGGCTACATGGTCCGGGAATCAAACCGGGCCTCCCGCATGGAGGGCGAGCATTCTACCACTAAACCACCTGGGCACCCTGTATTTAATCTGTTTAAAGGAAATAAACTTGACATTTTTTCACAACACAAAGATGAAGAATTGTTTGTCATAATCTGGTGTCTAACTGGGGCTCAGAAGGTATACTACTAAGAGCATGCTGGGGATTGAATCACGTCTCCCTGCAAAAGGCACGTTCAGGTCCCAACCCCTGGTCCTGAGGGTGTGGTCCTCTGTAAAAAGGATCTTTTGAAGATGTGACTTTAAGGTGTGGCCTGGCTGAATCAGGTTGGGCTTTTTTTTTTAATTTTAAAATTTTTTTTAAAATACCAAAAAACACCAAACAAACACAAACATTCTTAACTTTTGATCATTCCGTTCTACATATATAATCAGTAATTCACAATATCATCACATAGTTGCATATTCATCATCATGATCATTTCTTAGAACATCTGCATCTATTCAGAAAAAGAAATAAAAAGACAACAGAAAAAAATTCATACATACCATAACCCCCACCCTTCCCCCTCACCAATCACCAGCATTTCAATCTAAATTTATTTTAACATTTGTTCCCCCTATTATTTATTTTTATTCCATATGTTTTACTCATCTGTTGATAAGGTAGATAAAAGGGGCATCAGACACAAGGTTTTCACAATCACACAGTCACATTGTGAAGGTATATCATTATACAATCATCTTCACTAAACACGGCTACTGGAACACAGCTCTACATTTTCAGGCAGTTCCCTCCACCCTCTCCACTACATCTTGACTAACAAGGTGATATCTGCTTAATGCATAAGAATAACCTCCAGGATAACCTCTAGACTCTGTTTGGAATCTCTCAGCCATTGACACTTTGTCTTATTTCATTCTTCTCCTTTTCAGTCGAGAAGGTATTCTCAATCCCCTCATGCTGAGTCTCAGCTCATTCCAGGAGTTTTCTCAATCCCTTGATGCTGAGTCTCAGCTCATTCCAGGATTTCTGTCCCATGTTGCCAGGAAGGTCCACACCCCTGGGAGTCATGTCCCACGTAGACAGGGGGAGGGTGGTGAGTTTGCTTGTTGTGTGGGCTGGAGAGAGAGGCCACATCTGAACAACAAAAAAGGTTCTCTTGGGGTAGACTCTTAGCCCTAATTTTAAGTAGGCTTGACCTATCCTTTGTGGGGTTAAGTTTCATAGGAGCAAACCCCAAGATTGGGGGTTCAGCCTATTGCTTTGGTTGTCCACACTGCTTGTGAGAATATCAAGAATTCAACTTGGGGAAGTTGAATTTTCCCCCTTTCTCACCATTTCCCAAAGGGGACTTTGCAAATACTTTTTTTATTCACTGTTCAAATCACTCTGGGATTTATCAGGGCATCACTCTGGATAAACCAACAAAATCTCATGTCCTACTCAAGGTTCCATGTACTTATGGTGTTCAATTAAGCTGTCTACATAAGTTATATTAGGAAATGCACTAGTCAAAATATAAATTTTGTGTCAGGTTGGGCTTTAATCCCAATTACTGATGCCCTTTATAAACAGAATGTAATTCACAAAAATGTTGGAGCCATGTGGAAGAGAAAGGAGAAGACACCAACATGCACTGCAGTGGAGTAGAAAAGCCAAGGACCAGGGATCTCTGGCAGCAGGCTCAGAATGCCGGTCTTCACAGAGAGAACAACCTCAATGATGCCTCGATGTGGGACTTCTCCTAGCCTCAAAACTGTTAGCCCCCAATAAATTCCCATTGTTTAAGCCAACCCATTGTGCGGTACTTGTTTTAGGAGCTGGGCAATTGAAACAGGGCATTTTAAGGCTCCCCTCGCCAGGCTGAGCACTCTCCTCCAGCCGAGAGACCGAGTCTTGATGGTCTCCATCTCCAGGTGGCTGCCATGCAGTGGGCTCTTAGAGTAATGAATATATTTTAAGGGCTATTTGCTTTGAGGTATTTTATTCTCCCGGTAAGCACTCCATGGAGTAAAATCTATTAATAATGATAATAAAAATGTGTTATTGAACATTATGGGCTAAGCAAAAAAAAAAAAAAAAAAAAAAACCTACGAGGAAGGTATTTTTGTTAGCCATGCATTTTACAGACAGGAAAACTGAAGATTCTTGTGATTTACTAACCCACCCCAGGTTACACAGCTGCCCAGGTTCCTAAATTGCCTTTCCCTGCTTTAACCCAGGATGAAGGGAAATCCTGAGGAGACGCTCAAAATGAGCCTTCAGGCAACCCCTCCAGGGCTGCCTGATGATCCTTTCTTATCCACCTCTGCATCCCCTCAGAGGTTCCCAAACACAATTCCTGGTCTTGCTCCCCCAGGTCAGAGCTCTTGCAGCATGTGTTACTTCAGTCCTTCACTGAGCCAGCCCCCAACACCCTCCCAGGCCCCTTCTCATCGGCCCTGCCTGTTCCACCCTTCTCAGCCCACACCACCCTCACCCATGGGTATCCTGTGAGTTCCTACCCCTCCTCCATGGGGCAAGCCTCCCCACCCTCAGTTTCCCTCCTAAAGTCTACTTGACACAATAGCGTCAAAGCAAGTTTATTTTTTGCAAAATTAAAATCTCTTTCTTATTTATCCGATTATAAAATGATATCTATATACTCTGCATAGAAAAACCATAAGAAAAGTACAGTACAGTTTCTCAAGATCCCACTTTCTAGTAAGCTATGTCTGTTCAGTTTTGCAAGACACCCTGTATATGGCTCTTTATGTGCACATGCACACATGTACATGCAAATATCGTGCACACACAATCGCATGCACATACATGAGCAAATGTGCCTGTATACAAACACACATGTGTACACACCTTTGTACAACAGGCTAGTTTTACATGACATTCTATATCCAGTGTTCCTCACACAGCTGACCAGGTCAGTTTGGGTATATGGTATGTTAGGGGGTGCCACAGGCTCCCCCTAACCTCCAAGACCACAGCGACCCTGGCCCTCACCCACGGCCTTCCTGGGGCATCTCCCAGCATGCCGTTCACCTGGCCATACAGGTGTTCCTTGTCTCTGGTATTTGCTATCTCTGAGCTCGTGGAAAATCCACCCCTTCCTCTTATCTGTTCCTCTGATTACTCTGGCTCCTTGCCTGGAAGGCCCTTCTTCCTCTTTTCTATGCATTTTGATAAATTACAATGCAACCTCTATCAATCCTAGGGATGGTGGAGAGAGTGGACCCTGGTTTCTGAGCGTCCCCCTGAGGTTCTCGTCACCACATTCCACCGGATGATAATTAATCCATTCTGCCACATTTCCCAGTCTGTCAATTCTTGAAGGAGCAAAACTCAAAGCCTTTTATGAGTGAGGATAATAGTAATAATAAAACAGCAACCCTATCCATCATTAGACATTTTGAATGTGCCATATCACAGGTAAAAAACGAAGGCACAATGGAACCGAATAGAGTGCTCAGATATAGACCCTCTCATCTGTGGACATTTGATCTTTGATAAGGCAGTCAAGCCAACTCATTTGGGACACAACGGTCTCTTTAATAAATGGTGCCTAGAGAACTGGATATCCATATGCAAAAGAATGAAAGGGGACCCGTATCTCACACCCTATACAAAAGTCAACTCAAAATGGATTAAAGATCTA
>PVIY010032300.1:0-29118 GCA_004026745.1 Myrmecophaga tridactyla
ACATAGAGATACAGACTCACAGGCAATTTAGAAAGAAAGAAATTTTAAAATAAATCCTTATATATAGAAAAAAAATTCTGACTCAAAGTTTAATCTAGTTATGCCTGGCACTTTAGTATATCATCTGAAATTTTCTTTAAATTTTTTATTAACAAACTAGTTCAACTTTTTTTAAATTTTAAAAGCATTTCTTTTATCAATAAAACTTTTACAGTCCATTGCTCAGCAATTAGTATGGAACAAAAATGACTATTTTTTGTGATTTTTGTGTGAATTTAAAAATTGTAAGTAGCAAAAATCTGTTTAGATGTAACGTTTGTGCTTATGTTTCTGTACGTGTGTGTTTTTAGATGAGCTATTTCCACATAGTAGAGATAGTATTTTTATTCCCATTATGACATTATGGCTTATGCTTTTGACTCTAAATTTACCTGGTTTACATCATCAAATTTCAGCATGTGCAGTTCAATAAAATCAATTTGACCAAGCATCTCAATTATTTAATACTTCTTCATTTTTAAAGGAAATTTGCACACGCAAATTACTCACTATGTACAGTAGTCTGCCAAGAAGAAATAGAAAGGCTTGTTGCTCCTTTCCTTGGTTTACGTAGTATTGTTCTTTTCACCC
Organism: Myrmecophaga tridactyla; assembly: GCA_004026745.1. Lineage (NCBI taxonomy): Eukaryota > Metazoa > Chordata > Mammalia > Pilosa > Myrmecophagidae > Myrmecophaga > Myrmecophaga tridactyla. The sequence goes on from PVIY010032300.1 coordinate 631, forward strand.
CACCGAATTACTTCAATGATGTCTTTGGCAGAGATTTTACTAAATAACTTGTGACCCACAGCTTTGGAATGGGTGCTTCAAGTGTGACTACACTCTCCGATATGCTTGCTGATTAAGGGTCTTTGACAGAATGTGAGTAGATTGTGGCACAACCCACAGACATTCCTTGGTGAGAAGCAAATGATAATCACTAATGGGAAAAAGGCCACATGGTGCCTCTGTTTCCATGACAGTACAACTTTCATCACTCTGAGGTCGCAGAAAATGACATCCCAATTCAGCATGTACCAATGCTCAGTTTCCCAGGGCAGATTCTACAGCAAATAGGCCAATATGTGAAGCACAATGGAGTAACATAAAAACTGCTATTGAGTTCTGATAAATTGTATGTTATCTCCAGCTGTTAATTGTAGGTTTGGTGCCTTTTGTTTTAATTCCAGAGATGTGCAGAAGTAGAACCCTTTATTAAGCGCATCCAGTATCAATCTACGAACATCCCAATTACATGTTGCTGGTTGGTAAGAAGTCAGGTTGAACTAAGTAAGGAACGTTCCCCAGTAATGTGTCACTGGGTATAGAAAGAGATGCATGCCAAAAGCACGATTCCCTTGTACTGCCTGGATTTTTTCCTTAGTTTATTTCTTCGCTAAATAAACAACTGTCTTAACTGTGTCATAAATATGAGTAAACTTCTGATATATGTGTAGAATCTAAGCCAACTACTATTTTGTAATTGGAAACCTTCCACTATTTAATTGCTAAGACATAAGAAATAATTCTAGTGTGGCTCTCATTTTAGTGCCTTAAAGAGAGTTCAGAATTTTTGCAAAGCATTGTAATTTCCAGTAGCCATTTGGGGGTGGCTAACAAAAAGGCAAAATCTTAGTAATTTCAACTTCTGCTTTTGAAATATGCAAAAATATTTCTCAGAGTCAATGAAGAGTTTACGTTTTCCGTATAATGTCTTCATCATCTGCTGAAGCATTAGCCTTTTTAATGTGAAAAATCTGTTGTAGTTTAAAGTGTAATCATCATGAGCTATGTACTTGTTTTGTCCAGTAAAACAAAAGTTCAGCAGTACTAATGTTTTAATAGATTTAAAGCATCAATGAAAATGCTTGCCAGAGAAGTAAGATGAATACAGTATGACTCACTGAATAGATTACTTCAAAAACCAGTCTTTCCATGTTTTTCCCATGAATTTTACACAAAGATTAATTTTGTGGAAATATATCTGAAATGAAAGTACAGTCTATAAAGCTATGCAGCTTTTCAAGTGGATATGCCAATACCATAAACTCTATCCATTGTGTCATATTATAAATATTAGCTTCTGTTATTACACATTTATTGAGTTATGCAATTCGTACATATTTGAGGGCACATTTGTAAGCCTCATCAATTTAATTATTGTATTTCTGTTATTGGTAAAATGTCCGTATTTCATTTATATTAGTAGTAATTGTGGTAACACATTGCTCCTAGGATTTGAAATTTTCAAATATATGTAAGATGATATTTCATCCAAGTGTATGATTGAAGTTTCATGCATATATACATAGCACCACAGTTTGATCCTAAGCAGTGACTCCTTAGTGAGAGAGTCAAGCTGAGGAGTAATAATATAAATGAGATTGAAGCTAAGATATGCAATGAAAGAAGACTAGGGTATATTAATGCGGGCTGAAGCCACATTTTTTACATGCATATTTTTTCTTTGGGAAATTGTGGAAAATGACATCTTGCAAATGTGATGTTTTATGATAAATCAACCCTCAAGAGAGGAGGTAGCTTAGAGGCCTTCAAAGATATCAAATTAAATAGTCTTTTATGGAAGCTGGCATTGTTTTCCATATACACTAATTTTTAGCCAGTATTTTTTAGCATTGTCTTCAGTTTTCTTATCTGGTGCTCTCTTCATTTGATATACAGTTCAATGGCTACAGAAGCAGGCTTTCTCTGGTCTCTATTAAATGACAATAAGACCTAGTCTTCTCATTCTCATTTTGACCATGAAAACAGAGTCAGAAGTAGCTTTGTGGCATCCAGATTACTTCACCAGAGTGAAAATGCTCTAATAGAATCTAAGGGTAGCTGGGTGGACTTATCTTCAGATATCTAAAACTGGTTATTGGCTCTGTTATCCAAGGTAAGCATTAGCCAAGATGAAATCTATGGAACATCAGCTCTGCCAGGTGCTCTGAAAGAAAAGAAAAACTCCTATTGTCAAAACATAAGTTTGGGAAACAATTCCCTGTTTCTGTTTTGGAGATTCATAGAAAAGCAAATCACTTATTAATTTTCTTAACAGATCATTTCTTTGGCCATTGAATTTTTTTGTTTGTTTCTAGTAATGCCTATTTTTAATTTTTTTTTATTAGAGAAGTTTTCAATTTTAAAACAATCATGCAAAGAATATAGGATTCCCATATATCACCCCACCACTAACACTTCATTGGTGTGGAAAATTTGTTACAATTGAGAATAACACTTTTTTTTGTAGTACTATCTTTTAACGGTAGTTATATTTGTTACAATTGATGAAAGATTGTTAAAGTAGTACTATAACTAGTGTCCATGGTTTACATAGGAGTGTTTTTCTCCATATTCCAGACCTAGTATTATAATTTTTCATGCATGTCTTTATTTTATTACTCATCTACCCAAACACTAAATAAAGGGAGTGTCAGTCACACAGGTTTTACAATCACACAGTCACATGATTAAAGCTATATAGTTATATGATCACTATCAAAGATCAAGGCTACTTGATACTAAAATGCCCTTTATCCTACAGAAATAATGTTCTGAGTAATGTACTTTGGGAAATTCTATGCTAGAACAATGACTTCCCATTTTTATCATTAATTAGATCCCTCTTATTATTTTTCCCAATAAACCTCATGCTTTAAAATGATTTTCACTAATGTCTTCAGAACAAAATTTTTTGAGAGAATACTATTAGACTTTTTTGAAATGTTGGCAGGGAATAAATCCACTGACCTTCATTACTCTTTATAGAGTTTCCTTGAGTTACAGATTTGAAACTGAGAATCATTACTCTAAGAAGAAATCACTTGTTAAAAAATATTCTCTTCATTACTGTCATATTTAGTTGTTTCATGGTTATTAAATCTTTACCATTTCCTTGGCATGTTTTGCTCAGCCCGTTGAGATGTGGGAAGACTGCAACTTTCAGTGTCACTAAGAGTTCCCTGGGGATGCCTCTATTCTGTGGACATCAGGGATTCCATTTTCATCTTCATCAGGTAATTCAAAATCTAGGTGTCTATCCTCTGTGTTAGTCTGATCCAGACCTGAGGCTTGGCCAACATCTGGCACATGCAAATCTTACACAAATGATTGAGGTTAATATTAAGAGTTTAAAGGAAAATCCTTTATCTTGGATTTGAAAGGTTTCCCTGAACTCCACATTGTTCTTTGTTCCAGTTTTGAAAATAGGAACAAAATTCCCCAACTTGAAGAAATAAATCATTAACAGATACTTAAAATTATACTTTAATATATATATCCATCATGATATTGTTAAATTCTATTTTCAAACTTTTATTTAATATGTCCTTAGCACACAAGCTTTTAATGAATTGTTTAAACTTACCATAAGGAATTTTGGAATTCTCTGAAATTATGAATAGCACAAGCAGAAAACATGATAGCCATTTTTATCTCTTCACTGGTATTAGAAATCAATTTATTGTCATTCACCTAGGTATCAACAAGCTATTATCTGAGAAGGAAAATTTTCCTATAGTTGAATTTTGCATTATTTGATTTGTCTTCTTTTCTAGAAGCATTAGGTTGGGGTTATAAGAAATTAGATTGCTATTGTGGGAAAATTCCCATGCTACCCATCACTATGCAATGTTGGGGACTTTCTCAAGAAAAAAAGTTTGTTTTTGTTTTCTATCTGTCCCTGTTTATTAGTTTGTTACTCAAGAGATACACTACTAGTGGAGGTAAGGCAAGATGATAGCATAGTGAGGTGTGGAATTTAGTTGGTCTTCCAGAGCAGCTAGTAAATAGCCAAGAACTATATGGAACAATTACTGAGGGGGTGTGGGCACCAGTGACCAAACACACAACGTACTCCAGTCTGGATGGGGTGGGATGGCTGAGACTCTGAACAAAACTGTAAGTCCCTCAAGTCATGGAGGCCAGTGCCTATTCCCCATGGGCTGGTTCCCTGAGGAGAAAGGAAGCAGAATTTATTAGGAGCAAGGGCTTAGTTCAACTAAGTGCCAATTGTGGAATAAAGTAACAAATTCAGACTGCTGAAAATAGACCTGGAGCACAGATAAACCTGGAATAAGCACTAAAGGAACCAGGAATTTTCACCCCAGCAGAAAGGGGGCAGGGCTGACAGAAACAGACAAACAGACAGAGGCTTTTTGATGTGGACAACACAAAATATTGGAAAGGAGCTAGACCTCAAGGAAAGGGGACACATAGAGCCTAGGGACACATAGAGCCACAAACCAATTCCAGCTCTTGATTGGCAGGGAGCAGCAGGGTCTGGCTCTGAAAAGACTTCTTGCTTCCTATTTTTTTTTTAACAGCTTATCAGCTCATTAGATAGAATTGCAAGCATTATCAGGCTTCAACACTGCCCCAGGCTAGGGCAGAACTAAGGCATATCTGAGAGACAAAGTAACTAGTCAGGTGAAAAGGGTTAATTCCCTAAAGGATGTATCTTCCCCAAGAAACGGGAGGTGGGGCCCAGCTCAAGTGGAACGCCTCCTTCAAGGAATTCAGGTTCCAGGGGTTGGAAAACAGAAGCCATCAAAGCCCACCTGCTACTGAAGCCTCTGTCTCAACCATGCCCCTGGCAGGGAGAGTCTGCTGAAATTATAGGCATTGCATCACTTTACACTGGTGGGGAACTGCAAGCATACAAGTGCCACATGCTGGGCAGGATCAGAAAAGCACAAAGTCCAGAGGCTTCATAGGAAAGTCTGACAACATGCTGGGTCTCACCCTCAGGGAAAACTGATGCTGTACTTTCTACCCCTGAGATGTGGGCTTGTCTGGTCTAGGAAAATCTGACTGGGGTCGATAATATGTAAGGAGACTCTCCTCAAAAAAAGGCCTCATATAGGCAGGGTAAGAAACAGAAAAATAAGAACTGAAAAATTCTGATCAGTTAAACAGAACAAATGCTAGATATCTACAATAAGTTGAACTGAATATCAAAAAACAGATAGAGAACAAAGCCAGCCAGCAAGAAAAACTTAGGTAAAAGAGTGAAGACAACATCCAGAATAAACTAATTAAGGAAATTAAATGCCTAGATACCAGTAGAAAATAATGAGTCATACTAGGAAAAGTGAAATATGGCCCAATCAAAGGAACAAACCAATACTTCAAATATGATACAGGAGTTGAAACAACTAATTCAGGATGTTTAACCAGACATACAAAATTTCATCAAAAAGTCACATCAACGAGTTGAGAGAGTATATAAAGAAGACTTTGAGCAAGCATAAAGAAGAACTTGAAAATTTGTAAAAACAAATCGCAGAACTCATGAGAATGAAATGTACAAGAGAAGAGATAAAATAAATGAAACCCACAACAATAGATTTGAAGAAAAAAAAAGGATTAGTGACCTAGAGGACTGGACATCTGAAATCCAACACACAAAACAAAATATAAGGAAAAATGTGGAAAAATATGAGCAGGGTCTTGGAATTGATTGAAAACATGAAGCACATGAATATACATATTGTGGGTTTCCCAAAAGGAGAAGAGAAGGAAAAAGGAGCAAAAAGACTAATGGAGAAAATAATCACTGAAAATTTCCCATCTCTAACGAAAGACATAAAATTACAGATCCAAGGAGTACAACATATCCCATACAGAATAGATCCATGCAGTCATACTCCAAGACACTTACTGATCAGATTGTCAAATGTCAAAGACAGAGAGAGAATTTTGAATGCAGCAGGAGAAAAGCAATCCATCACATATAAGGGAAGCTCAATAAGACTATTGTGATTTCTCAGCAGAAACCGTGGCGGTGAGAAGGCATTGGTATGATATATTTAAGATTATGAAAGAGAAAAACTGACAACCAAGAATTCTATACACAGCAAAACTGTCCTTCAAAAATGAGGGGGAGGACAGGCCACAGTGGCTCAGCAGGCAGAGTTCTCGCCTGCCATGCTGGAGACCTGGGTTCAATTCCCAGTGCCTGCCCATGTGAAAAAAAAAATGAGAGGGAGATTAAAATATTTTTAGATAAAGAATCACTGAAAAAAATTGTGACTAAGAGACAAGCTCTATAGGAAATATAAAAGGGAGCACTACAGGTAGATAGGAAAAGACAAGAGAGAGAAGTCTGGAGAAGAGGGTAGGAATAAAGACTCTCTGTAAAGGCAAAGAGAGAAAAAAATTGGATATGACATATAAGATCCAAAATAGAAAATGTAGAAGAAATTACTGCCTTTACAGTGATAACATTAAATGTTAATGGATTAAACTCCCTAATCAAAAGACTTAGACTGTCAGAATAAGTTTAAAAACAGAACCCATCTATATGCTATCTACAGGAGACTCAGTTTAGACCCAAGGACAGAAACAGATTGAAAGTGAAAGGTTTGGAAAAGATATTTCATTCAAACAATAACCAGAAAAGAGCAGGGGTAGCTATATGAATATCTGACAAATTAGACTTCAAATGTAAAGCTATTCAACAAGACAAAAAGAAGGACACTATGTATTAATAGAAGGAACATTTCAACAAGAAGCCATAACAATTACAAATATTTATGCACCGAGCCAAAGTGCTCCAAAATATATGAGGCAAACACTGATGAAACTGAGGAAGGAGTAGTCGCCTCTACCATAATAGTTGGAGATTTCAATTCCCCTGCTCTTATCAATGGCTAAAACATCTAGACAGAAGATCAATAAAGAAACAGATTTTGAATAATACAATAAATGAACTAGACTTACAGAATATTATGCCCACAACAGCAGGATACACATTTTCTCAAGAGCTTCTGGATCATTCTCAAGGATAGACCATAGGTTGGGTCACAAAGCAAGTCTCAATAAATTTAAAAAGATTGAAATCATACAAAATACTTTCTCAGATCATAATGGAATGAAGTTGTAAATCAATAACAGGCAGAGGGCCAGAAATTCACAATTATATGGAGGTTAAACAACACTCTTAATCAACCAGTGGGTCAAGGAAGAAATTACAGGAGAAATCAGCAAGTATCTCAAGGCAAATGAAAATGAAAACACAACATATCATTTATGGGATGTAGCAAAGGCAGTACTGAGGGGAAATTTACTGCCTTAAATATCTATATTTTAAAAGAAGAAAGACCAAAAATTGAGGAATTAACTATTCACTTGGAAGAATGAGAGAAAGAACAGGAAACTAATCCCAAAGCAAATGAAAGGAAAGAAACAAAGATTGGAGATGAAATTGAGAATATGAAGACAATTGAGAAAATCAACAAAACCAGAAGTTGGTTCTTTGAGAAAATCAGTAAAATCGATGGATCCTTAGCTAGGTTGACAAAAAAAGACAGAGGATATAAATAAATAAAATCAGAAACAGAAGCAGAGACATTACCACTGACCCTGCAGAAATAAAGGAGGTAATGAAAGGACACTATAAACCACTATATGCCAATAAACTAGACAACGTAGATGAAATGGACAACTTCCTAGGAAGGCATGAACAACCAACACTGACTCAAGAAGAAATAGGCATTCTCAACAAACCAATCACAATTACAGAGATTGAACCAGTCATCAAGAAGTTCCCAAAAAAGAACAGTCCAGGACAAGATGGCATCATATCTTGTCTACCAAGCATTCCAGAAAGAATTAGTACCAATCCTGTTCAAACTCTTCAAATAATTAAAGAGAAGGGAAAGCTACCTAACTCATTCTATGAAGCCAACATCACCCTAATACCAAAGTCAGACGAAGATATTACAAGAAAAGAAAATTATAGACCAATCTCTTTAATGAACATAGATGCAAAAATCCTCAAGAAAATACTTTCAAATCGAATCCAGCAGCACATTAAAAGAATTATACACCATGACCAAGTGGAATTCATTCTAGGTATGCAAAGATGGTTCAACATAAGAAAATCAATTAATGTGATACACCATAACAAAAAATCAAAATGGAAAAACCACACAATCATCTTGATTGATGCAGAAATGGCATTTGACAAAATTCAACATCCTTTCTTGCTGAAAACACTTCAAAGGATAAGAATAGAAGGGAGCTCCCTTAATGATAAAGGGAATATATGAAAACCCACAACTAACATCATCCTCAGTGGGGAAAGCCTGAAAGTTTTCCTTCTAAGATCAGGAACAAGGCAAGGACATCCACTGTCACCATTGTTATTTAACATTTTTCTGGAAGTTCTAGCCAGAGCAATTAGACAAGAAAAAGAAATAAAAGGCATCCAAATTGGAAAGGAAGAAATAAAACTCACTGTTTGAAGATGATATAATACTATATGTCGAAAATCCTGAAAAATCTACAGCAAAGATACTAGAGCTAATAAATGCATATAGCAAAGTAGTGTACAAGATCAACATCCCCAAATCAGTAGTGTTTCTATACACTACTGATGAGCGATCTGAGTAGGAAATCCAGAAAAAATTCCACTTACTATACTAATAAAAGAATAAAATATTTAGGGATAAATTTAGGAATAAATAAATATTTAGGATACAAAAGACCTACACACAGAAAACTGCAAGAAATTGAAAAAAAATCATGGAAGACCTAAATAAATGGAAAGGTGTGGTAGTTAGATTCAGTTGTCAACTTGGCCAGGTGAAGGTGCTTAGTTATGTTGCTGTGGACATGAGCCAATGATGAGGTGAACCTCATCTGCGGTCAGCTAGGAGGCATGCCTGCTACAATGAATGATGTTTGATTTAATTGGCTGGTGCTTAAATGAGAGAGGCCAACGTAGCATAGCCCAAGCAACTCAGCATGCCTCATCTCAGCACTTGCAGCTCAGCCCAGGCCTTTGGAGATGCAGAAAGAAAACACTCCAGGGAAAGTTGTTGGAACCCAGAGGCCTGGAGAGAAGGCCAGCAGAGATCACCCTGTGCCTTCCCATGTAAGAAAGAACCTCAGTTGGAAGTTAGCTGCCTTTACTCTGAAGAACTAATGAAATAAATCATCTTTTATTAAAAGCTGATCTGTCTCTGGTGTGTTGCATTCTGGCAGCTAGCAAACTAGAACAAAAGGCATACTGTGTTCATGTATTGGAAGACTAAATATAGTTAAGATATCAGTTCTACCCAAATTGATTTATAGATTCAGTACAATACTGTTTTAATTTGTAAGCTGCCAGATGAATTATATCAGAAGTGGAATGGCTTTTATAAAGGGTAATTTATTAAGTTTCAATTCTAAGGCTCTGAAAATGTCCAAATTAAGGCACAAACAAGAAGCTACCTTCACTCAGGAAAGGCCTATGATGTTCAGGGCTTCTCTCTCAGCTGGAGAGGCACATTGTGACATCTGAAAGCTTCCTCTCCAGGAAATGTCAATGGCTTCCCAAGGACTCTGTTGATTCTGGTGGCTCTAGTGACTTCCTACCTTTTTTCAAAATGATTCCTTCTTATAGGGCTCCAGTAAGCAACCCCACCTTGAATGGGTGGAGACAGTTCTCCATGGAAACCACCTACTCAAAAGCTACCACACACAATTGTGTGGGTCACATCTCTATGGAAACAATAAAGAAGATACCACCTGGTAATACTGAATGAGAGTTAAAGGACATGGGTTTTCTGGGATACACAAGAGATTCAAACCAGCACAAATGCCAATTAAAATCCCAAAACTTACTTTGCAGAAATAGAAAAAATAACCACATTTATTTGGAAGGTCAGGGTTCTGCGAATAGCTAAAAATATCTTGAGAAAGAAAAATGAAGTGGGAGGTTTCACATTACTTGACTTTTAAGCATAGTACAAAGCTAAAGTGGACAAAACAGTATGGTACTGACGTAAAGATAGATATACTGACCAATGGAATAAAATTGAGTGTTCAGGAGTAGACCCTCTCATCTATGGACAATTGATCTTTGATAAGGCAGTCAAGCCAACCTCTCTGGGACAGAACAACCTCTTCAATAAATGGTGTTTGGAGAACTGGATATCCACATGCAAAAGAATGAAAGAGGATCCATATCTCACACCCTACTCAAAAATTCACTCAAAATGGATCAAAGATCTAAACATTAGAGATAAGACCATAAAACTTTTAAAAGAAAATGTAGGGAATTATAAATCTTGTAATAGGAGGCAGTTTCCTAGAACTTACACCTAAAGCATGAGCATTGAAAAAAAATAGATAAATGGAATCTCCTCAAAATTAAACACTTCTGTACAACAAAGAATTTTGTCAGGAGAGTAAAAAGGCAGCCTATGCAATAGGATACAATGTTTGGAAACCACATATAAGATAAGGGTTTAGAATCCAGAATATATAAAGAGATTCTTCAACTCAACAACAAAAAGAAAAAAGACCAACAATACAATTAAAAAATGGGCAAAAGACATGAACAGACACTTCTCAGAAGAAGAAATACAAATGGGTAAAAGGCACATGAAAAGATACTCAACTTCACTGGCTATTAGGGAAATGCAAATCAAAACCACAATGATATATCATCTGACACCCACTAGAATGGCCATTATCAAAAGAAAAAAAAGAAAATGACAACTGCTGGAGAGGGTGTGGAGAAAGAGACACACTTATCCACAGTTGGTGGGAATGTAAAATGGTACAACTCATCTGGACAGCAGTTTGGCAGTTCCTTAGGAAGCTGGGTATAAAATTGCCATATGATCCCAAATCAGGTATATATTCAGAGGAACTGAAGGCAAGGACATAGAAATTTGCACACCGACATTTATAGCAGCATTATTTACAATTGCCAAGAGAGAAAAACAACCTAAATGTCTATCAACAGACGGGTGGCTAAACAAGCTGTGGTATATACATACTATGGAATATTATGCAGCTGTAAAACAGAATAAAATCATGAACCATGTAACAACATGGATGCTGAGTGTAATGTCCTTGTGGACATAATGCTGAGTGAAATTGTTCAGAAACAAAAGGGCAAATACTGTATGGTCTCGCTAATATGAACTATCATTAATGAGTGAACTTTGAGAGGTTAAGTTAAGAGCAAAGGTTACCAGGAGACAGAATGAGGGTAGAGTTTGGGCATTTGGTGCTCAAAGAATGCAAATTGTGCAACAGGATTGATTATAAAAATTCAGAAATGGGTAACACAATACTACCTGATTGTAGCATTATAATGTAAGTACACTGAATGAAGCTGAATGTGAGTATGATTGAGGGAGAATGGCTGGGGGCATGTATGAAACCAGAAGGAAAGATAGAGGATAAAGACTGAGACAGTATAACTTAGGAATGCCTAGAGTAGACAATGACGGTGATTAAATGTGCAAATATGAAAATGTTTTTGCTTGAGGAAGTACAAATGAATGGCAACATTGAAAGGTGTTCAAATGAATGGTATACAGTAAAAAGTACAATCAATTTAAGCTAGGGTCTAAAGTCAACAGTCACATTGTAATTCTTCCACTGAATGTAACAAAGGCATTATTCCAAAACTAAATGTCAACAAGTGTGGGGTATAAGGGAGGGGTATGGATTCTTTGTGGAAGAAAAGAAAATGTCCTCATATAGATTATGGTGGTGAATGCTTGTGTGTTTACTTAGGTTGGATTGTATAATGTGTGAATAAAACTGTTTAAAAATGAACAGAGAGAAACAAGTGCTACAGAAAATGTGGAGAAAGAGATGTACCTATTTGCTGTTGGTAAAGAAGCTGAGAAGTAATAGCCCCTTTGGACGGCAGTGTGGTGGTTCCAAAGGAGGCTAGGGTTTGGGTTGCCATATGATCCTGCAACCCCATTGCTCAGTATATACCTGGAGGAGCTGAGTGTGGGGACACAAATGGACATTTGCACACTGGTGTTTATGGTGGCAGTGTTAGTGATCCATACTGGATGGAGGTGGCCAAAGGGTACAGTGACTGAGGGAAGGAATGGGAAACTGTGGTGTATACATGCAACGGGCTACTGAGCAGCTGCAAGAAGGAATGAAGTTGTGAGGTAAGCAACTAGGTGAATGAAATGGCAAAAATGAAAAGACAAATATTATCATGCCTCAATCATATGGACTAACAATAATGTATAAACTCAGTGAATTGAAGTTGAGAGCCTGGGTTATCAGGTTGGGGTCTGTTGTAAAGGGTCCTAGATTGTAAGCTCTTCTAGCAATCACATATATTCAGGAGTTGTAACTGTTATTACTAAATTCTGAGATACTGAGCTATTTGTATATAACCTGATCATTCCCATAAACTTCGAGTATTTATGTGACACCTGAGACTCAGAGAGCTCTGAAGCTATGTCAGCATTATCCCATACAGGAACTGTTAAAGTCAAAAAGGTGATCAGATTTTGACTAGAGATATGAATGAAGCTGATCTGGATTGGACTAAGGTAAATCGGAATACTGGGTAAAGGGTGGTATGGTCCATATATTAAAACTTCAACTTCTGTGTGAGACCAAAGGGAGAGATGTTTATTTGGTACAAAGTTTATATTTTGGGTAGCATATTAATTATTTTAACCTGTGTGGTCAGTTCAGTTGAACACTGTAAGTACATGAAATCTTGAATAAGGTATGAGATCTTGTTGGCTTGTCAAGGTTAGTTTGATGTCCCGACCCATTCCAGAGTAATTTTTGCAGTGAATAAAAAAGTATTTGCAAAGTCCTCTTGGGGGACGGGGAAGAAAGGAAGAAATTTACAACTCCCTCACTTGGGGATTTCCTGATATTCTCGCAAACAGTGACGACAACCAAATCAATAGGCTGAGCCTGAAACTTATTCCTGAAAAAAAGAAGCTAATCCTACTTATAATTGTGGCTAAAAGTCACCCCAAGAGAACCTCTTTTGTTGCTCAAATGTGGCCTCTCTCTCTAAGCCAACTCAGCAGGTAAACTCACTACCCTCCCCCACTATGTGGGACATGACTCCCAGGGGTGTAAATCTTCCTGGCTACATGGGACAGAAATCCAGGGATGAGCTGGGACCTGGCATCATGGGATTGAGAACGCCTTCTTGACCAAACGGGGAAAGAGAGAAATGAGACAAAATAAAGTTTCAGTGGCTGAGAGATTTCAAACAGAGTTCAGAGGTTATCCTGGAGTTTTTTTCTTATGCATTATATAGATATCCCTTTTTAGTTTATGGTACATTAGAGTGGCTGGAGGGAAGTACCTGAAACTGTTGAGCTGTGTTTCAGTAGCCTTGATTCCTAAAGATGATTGTATAACTATTGAGCTTTTACAATGTGACTGTGTGAGTGTGAAAACCTTGTGTCTGGTGCTCCTTTTTTTTCTTTTACATGGTAGGCATGGGGAGTCAAACCTGGGTCTCCAGCATGGCAGGTGAGACTTCTGCCTCTAAGCCACCGTCACACAGCCCTGATGTCTTTTTATCCAAGGCATGGATAGAGGCGTGAGAAAATAAGATAATAAATAAATAAATAACGGGAGGATAAAGGGTAAAAAATTGTGTAGACTGAAATACTGGTGGTCAATGAGAGGGAGGGGTAAGGGGTATGGGATGTATGGGTTTTTTCTTTTTTCTTTATTTTATTGGGGTGATACTGGTGTTCTAAAAATGATCATGGTGATGAATGCACAACTATGTCATGATATTGTGAGCCACTGCTTTTACACCATGTATGGACTGGATATGTGTGAAGATCTCTCAATAAAAATATTTATGTAAAAGAATGCCATACTAGCTCCTCTCAATTGCCATGAACTGGATTCTAACAATAATTTCACTACACTATCCTAATGTTCTAAATAACGAAAAAATATTTGGGTTAAGTAATATATCCATGTGTAGTGAAAATATATCTTAGGAAATATTAAATAGAAATTTTAAATCTATAAGTATGTAAATACATTATTGAATGTAGCTTTTAACTATGCCCCCCCCCAAAAGAAAGGACAATGTGCCCAATAATTAAAGCAGAATACCAAATGGTAATGACCCAGACACAAAACACATGCAACAAACACAAAACAAACATACACATACAGACTCAGTCTCCTCTCAACATACATACACACACACACTTTGGCTAAAAGTTACATGTTTCCAAGAAGTATCACCAGACTCTTTTTTGCCTTGGATTAAAAATTACTTTTTTGCATTAATGAAAAGCAGAGTGAAGAGATGAGTTACTGACACATGTTCAGGATGTTTGAGCTGAAACACGATGTTAACACAGTAATAAACAGAGAATGGTTTAGTTCATGGTCTGACAGTTTCAGTTTAATTTTGGGATGCACTGATTGTCCATTTAACTATGTGAATTGCCAAAAACACCCTCACATATTCTCATTAACTTATGTTTCTATACTATTATGGTAACCTGTACAAATATATTTCACTCATATTCTTTATTTTATCCAAAAATTTTAAATATTTTCCATAATTATTCATACACGTACATATAATATTAAATATTGTCTTTGAAAACTCTCTGGATAAATTTAACTTCTTTTATTTCTCTTATCACATTTCCTTTAACACACCTAAAAATATTAGGACTTATCCTTGACAATATTATAAAAGAAAAAGAGGAGGGAACCATTCAGAGAAAAGAATGAGGAAGTCTTCTCTTCTATTCAGGGTTTTGGAAGGGTTTTGACAAATAAAAAATGATTTTTTAAAAAACTGCTTCTAACAATACTTCATAAATAAGTCAGTAAATGTCAAACAGATATATATATAGGTTTATATACAGGTTAAGGGTACTTATTTTCATTAAAGTCAGATTTCAGAATCTTGATATTGAGATTCTGAATTATTGTAGTTTCTTTATATGTTCATTTCCTTACTATTATTTTTCTTTTGGCAACTGTATTTTTTAATATGCACATTGTTTTGAACCCATTTTTTTCATGATCTCATTGATAAAAGTAATTAGAATAAGCAAACTCATAGAGTCAGAATCCATAATATAGGTTACCAGAGATTGGGTTGGGGGTAGAGAATGGAGAGGCAATGCTTAAATTGTACAGTATTTCTATTTGGATTGATTGCAAAGTCCTGATAATTGATGGTGGTGATAGTAGCAAAACATTGTGAATACAATTCACAACACTAAATCCTGTACATGAATGCAGTTCAGGGGTAAGTTTTAGGCCATATATTTGTTTCTAGAATAAAAATTAAAAGAAAAAACAGGACTATACAACACAATGAACCTGTTTGCAAATGATGGACTATAGTTGATAGTTCAATTATAAAAATATGTCCTTTCATGACTTATAACAAATGTACCACACTAAAACAAGGTGTTATTAATAGGGTGGGCATATGGGAAATCTGTATTTTATGCATTTATGCATGCTACTTCTATAAATATCTTCTCCAACAAAAATTATTCATTAAAAATAGAAAAAAAGACTATATTTGATATCTAATGGTTACCAAATAGTCTACCAATGTTTACATGACTGAGATAAAAAGTTGCTAGAGACAAAGATATGTTTAGGAGATTACAAGTCATTCAAAGGAAGGCACACAGTAATTTAAAATAAATCAATGCATGCAATGTACATTAGCCTTGCCTAGGAGAGAAAGGAACATTAAATACTGACAAGAAAACAAGACTGGTTTATAAATGTAGGTTCATGACTATCCATGACATTATAAATCCTCATTTTCTGCATTAGGGAGTATCTATATTACAATACCTATATTTTCAGGTGGGCCACGGTTCCTCAGCAGGCAAGAATACTCACCTGCCATGCCAGAGGACCCGGGTTCAATTCCCTGTACCTGCCCATGTTAAAAAAAAAAAACCACAATACCTATATTTTCATTCACAATATCTCTCTGTATTTAACAGTATTTATGCATCAAAGGAAATTACTACCAAAGTGAAAAAGAATGGGAAAAAATATTTGGAAACCATGGATCTGATAGGGTTTAATATCCAGAATGTACATAGAATTCTCCCAACTTAACAACAAAAAGACAAAACACCCAATTTAGAAATGGGCAAAGGACTTGAATAGACACTTCTCCAAAGAAGATATACAAATGGCCAATAAGGACATTAAAAGATGCTCAAAATCATTAGTTACTAGGGAAATGCAAATTAAAACCACAATGAGATACTATAGCACACCTAGTACAATGGCTATTATTTAAAAATGGAAAAAACAAGTGTTGTCAAAGATGCAGAGAAATAGAAATCTTAGTTTGTTGTTCATGGGAATGTAAATTGGTACAGCCACTGGGGAAAACGTTTTGGAAGTTCCACAAAAATTTAAACATAGAATTACCATATGTACAAGAAATCCCACTTCTATTTACATTCCAAAAGATGGAAAGCAGGGACCTCAATAGATATTTGTACACCAATGTTCATCACAGCATTATTCACAATAGCCAAAAGGTGGAAGAAACCCAGTGTCCATCAACAAATGAATGGATAACAAAAATATGGTATATTCATACAATGGAATATTATTCCACTATAAAAAGGAATGAAGTCATGACACACGCAACAGCATCAATGCACCTTCAAGATGTCATGTTGCATGAAATAAACTAGACACAAACAGTAAATATTTTATTATTTCATATTCATGAGAAAGCTAGGTTACCTGGGGTGGGGGCAGGTAGGGATGGGAAGGATAAGGACTGGGGAGTAAAGGCTTAAAGAGTGCAGAGTTTCTGTTTAGGATTATGAAAAGTTTTTGTAATGCATGGTAGTGATGGTAGCACAAGATTGTGCATATAATTAGTTTCACTGAATGCTATATTTGAAAGTGGCTAAAATGGGAAATTTTATGCTGTATATATGTTACCACAATAAAATTTTTTTCAAATATTTAAAACTATAAGTTGTACTTAACATAAAAGTAGTGGTAATACTGCTAGGTTGTTTAATTTTGTTAACATGACCTAGAATTCCCAATTCTGTACAAAATGAAAGTCTCCCAGTAACAGCAAAACTTTCACTAGAAATGCTTGATGGAGGGTAACTTTGTTCTCTCAATAACCATAATACCCAATCAATGAATCCATCTACTTTTTCAAGGCTGATTAATAAATGTGAGATGTGGCTATGCAATATTAAAGCAACTCAAACTATTCTCTTTATAGACAATTAAATATTCCCATGCAGTTTTCCCATTACTGTCACTTGCTCACTCTTCTGTCTGTTCTCCACTAATAGAAGATTAGTCTTTGAAACCAAAAGAAATAATCTGAAGCTTTAAATGGATGACTCCTGCTTTATTTTGTTATATATATATTTTTGATATATATATATATATATGTATATCAAGCATTTTGCAAAGGCTATGTTGGCTATACTGCCGAGACGCTTCAAGAGAGATGCAAATTAATTTATTACAGCAAAATTGGGTTGATATAATTTTTAGGGTTGCTTGAACACATTAGGGAATGTGAAATTAAAGCAGAACGCCAGACAAAAATCTCCAGGAAAAGTAGGATTGTGTGTGATAAATGAAACTTGCTTTTCTTGTTTCTTCATGAGAAAAACAAAATGGATGGTTGAATCCAATTCATCGACAACCCTAAATGGCGTTTAAGCATCTGCTTCTTGGATGGCTGTGGGCTTACCACCCAGGGTGCTGAGAGCCTCTCACGAACTGACTAGCTTCCCTTTGTTCTGATCTCTATTTATCTCCTCAGGCCCAATTCTCTCCTCCTTCTGCAAAAGACTGAAATTAAGTAATGCTGTGTGCACTCTCTAATTTTAGTCATAGCATTCTTCTCAGGATGGTGGGATGGAGAGAGTATATTGTGACAAATATTTCACCCCCTTCTTCAATCTAAGGATGATAATTTTGGTGTCGTTTATAATAGATATGGGAGGTTTAAAAATGTCTCCCTCTTAGCAGCTGTAAAATCGTTATCATAAAATAACATGATTTTAGCTATTTCATTTCATTGCTTTAGAATTAAGGGGAGGAGTTATTTGGATGTGAAAAAAAAATTTCAAAGATTCCGTGAACATCTATTCATCTGGAAATAAATTTTAAGGGTAAGGCTATAGTTTTTAAGAGATATTTAATTTTACAATATTAGTTATGTTTCTGATTCATAAGTTTGCTTTGCCAAATTGATGCTCAAAGTTGCTCTTGACAAATGAACTTATAAAAAGTTTCTCAGTGATTTTTATACAATAAATCTACATACACCATATGGTAGAATTCATACTTCCAGTCCTCGCAGTTTGGTGGCAGCATTATTTTTAAGCCCCTCTTTGATATACCTCTGACTTTTAGTAGCTACAAAACAATTTATAAGTTTCAATAATGGCTTGTTGGTTTGATCCAGTCTCTGGTTCCTTGTTATCCTTATTGATATGCACTCCACACAGTAATTGTGAATATAATAGGATTTGAGTTGACTGGGTGAACTATGAAAATATAAATACACAAAAATGATAAAAAGATATCTGCAGAAATCTAGGGAAAGCATTGACTGGGTCCATGTGCTAATCTAAATAGCCTGATCTGCCCACAGTTTTCATTCAGTCTTGCCATAAATACAGTATTTACAGTATTACAAGCTAAGTGTTTGATATTCACTGGTAACAACAAACCATCTTAAAGACCTTAGAGAACACAAAGCTTCATATACAAATAAACCAAAAAAATTCTAGTATGATGTATGCAATGTCTGGGGTGGCAAAAGATACTAGGGGAACATGGAGGAGGGAAAGTAGTAGGTGGGAGAAATGATCAAGATTCTTTCTGGAAGAAGAGACGTTGATGTGGAAATCTGAAGGAGAGTGAGTGTTAGATGGAGAAGAAGAGGGAAGGGGATCCTAGGGAGAAGAAGCATAAAGAACAAGATGAAGGAGTAGGGAGGGATGTGTTTGGATGATGCTAGAAAGAAGAGAGGCAGAGAGGTTATCTACATTAGCCAGGGACAGCTTATTTGGGCTGGGTTCTGAGGTGAAACTTGGCTAAGTGGCCAAAAGGCATTCTGTAGGAGTCTTTTACTGTAACGGCAGTTAGCAGTACCTATTTACTACTTCACTGAAGCATTCAACTTCCATTCTTTTGTGAGTTGGTTCCCACTTCTGGAACAAACAGCAACATGCAACATGCCCTAAACAGATCTCACTCTTTTGTGACCACCACTTACCCACTACCACCATCACCAGTTCCCATCTCCCTGTATAACAGCTTTCTGCTCACACAAACACACTTCTATTTGAAGCCCAAATTAGACAATACATCTGGACTGTAGCTGATAAACCATTCCCCATGCCAAGGAATTTGGGCCTCTTATAGAAGTTAGCATTGATCCAAATGCATGTGAATTTAGCCCCTACAATAAATAAATAAATTTATTTATAAAAACTTTATAAAAACTAAACCTCTCTTTAACTCTGATGTTTGCTCAATTGTAGATGAAGGGTTTCGTATAGAGGAAAGGCTGGACTTATGGAAGATACCTACCAGTACTACTAGAGTCAATGCTAAATTCAAATAACAAGATTTTCAGTGGTCTTAAGAGAAATTTTTAGATGCAGAAACATACAAAGGTAACAATTATTTAACAGAAAATGTTTTCTATGTACTAAGTTTGAATGACAAAAAGGAAAATCGAATGCAAACTGTCACTTGCTGATGCACATTGTGTAATTTTAGACTAAATGTTAATTTTACAACTTGAATTAGCTTATACTTTGTTATCTTAGAAAAATCATGCCAGACCAAAATAATCCATTAAAACTGAATAAGGTAAATACAAATATAATTGGAACTTAAATATAAACAAATAAACAAAACTTGTCTATATTGTACAGCTAACCATAACACTGCTGAAATACAGCCATCTGTTGAACTCAAACAAGCTTTATTTTGAAATTGTTACTAAGGATAGCTAAGAAGCATCTTGGATATCCCGTTCCAAACTTGGTTCTCCTTTCAGAATATTCATGAATTGTTTTTATGCTTAAGACATTTCTCAAAATTTGGAGGTAGTTCCATTGAGGGTTTCCTAGTTTGGTTTCTATTTCTCTGAATTAAAAAAAAAATCACTCATTGCAAATCTATGTCTTTAGCATAGTTCTATGTTTAAAGGTCATATTTCTGTGGCTGTGTTGTGGATCACTCAGAATACATGGCTATTACTTTGATTTTTCTCTTTACTTTTAGGTATTTCTACCATACATTATTAAATGGACAAACTGAGAGACTCTTCCATACAATATATGAGGAAGCTCTTGTAGAGAATAAATATAGGTCTGAACCAGAAAAGAGTTCTTGGGTCCCAGGAAAAAGAATAAGGCTAACCAGAAATTATTAATAAATGTGTAATATTGTGCAGTGTATAAATTTGCTACTTCTGTTAAACCACATAGGATGCCATAAAGCGATCAGTGGGGCTCACAATAGAATATAAGAACAGGAATTTTTGTCTTTTGTACACTGATGTATCCCAAGGGCCTAGGAGAATATTTAACATATAGTAGATGCTCGTTAAATATTTTCCAAATGAACAAACATAGGAGGAAGTAAAACAGATATCATGCTTATCCAATGCTATTGTATGTAAGAATTGTGATGAGCATAGGTAACACCTTTTAACAGAAGAGAATGCTGAGGCTCAAAATGGTGACTTTAATTCATCCAAGGGCTTACAACTGGCAAGCAAGATCCATCTAAGAGGCTGCCCAAATTATATACCAGCAACAATCATAGGATACTCATAAAATGTACCAGAAAGAGTAGCAGTTGAGCACTACAATTAGCAATGGAAGCCCCCATCATGGAGAATCTAAGATTGAAGGAGCAGTGGAGGTTAATTACTGTGGATGGGACATACCACGGTTCTTAATTGACTGCCATGATGGACTTCCAGGAGCCACCAGGAAGATATGTCATTGAGGACACTTGCTGATAGCTTTAATGTTTAAAGAAAGCTTACACTGTCAAATTAAAGAAACCATTTTATTTGATTGTCCCTGTATACGTTTTCTATTGCTGCTGTAACACATTACCCATGTGCTTAGTGGTTTAAAGCAACACAAATGCATCATCTAACAGTTCCGTAGGTCAGAAGTCCAACATCGGTCTCATCGGACAAAAATCAAGGTAATGAAAGGGCTGCATTATTTTCCGGAGCTTTAAAGGAAAATTCATTCCCTTGCTCATTCAGATGTTGGCAAAATACAGTTTCCTGCAGAAGTCTCTGTTTCTTGCACAGTGACAGATGGGAGATGCCCTTATATCTGGAGGCCTCTCTCATCTTTGCACATCCCTTACATCTCAGCATCAGCAAAGGGGCATGGAATCCTTCTCATGATGCCATCTCTCTCACCTCCTCTTTTGTCTTTCTCTTCAACTTTTAAGGTCTCATTTGATTAGATTTGGCCATGCAGAATAATCTCTGTACCTCAAAGTCCTTAACCTTAATCATGTCTGCAAAATCTCTTTTATCATGTAAAGTAACATACACACAGGTTCTAGGGATTAAGACATGGACATCATTAGGAGGTCACAGTCACCATCCTGACATGTAGCTCTCTTTACATTTTGATGGGTACAGAGATTGTCAGCCTTTTAAATCAGTTTCTCAATCAAGAGATAAAATAATTCCTGACTGAGTGACCTCAATGAATTTTCAGTAGTCTCTTAAATCATAACTAGTGATTTCTTACATTATTACTAAGCATTCAGTATTTATGTAGTTATGACTCCTGTAGAATAAGCATTTCATTTATCTTTAAAGTCTTTTTTCTTTCTTTCTTTGAATGTGGTCCTATCCTTTATATCTAAAACTTGTTTTCCCATTGATTTTAGATTTGAATCAGCGCCTGCAACCGATTTTCCTTTTGTAGAGAACTAGAATGTGGTTTCCTAGCAGTCACTGAGTAATGATCAAAGTTTGACATGTGGAAAATAGAGCTGGACTTCTTCCCAAAACCGCATAGCCCAAACTAGTTAACTGCCGCCCATACATCAGTTTGAGATTTGGGAAAAAACAAGGTCAGGGAATTAAAAGGAAAATAAGAAAAAAAAATGAAATGGATACTGCAGAATGTATTGCATCTGCTCTTAAATTGGGTTTATCTAACAAAAATTATAAAATTAATCCTGTTCCACTGCCTACTCAAAGAATTTTAACGGAATGGTTTAAGAAGCATTTCCTGTTTTTTGGTTTGTTTTTGTTTTTTAGATTTCTGACTGACATCCAAAGCAAGGAGGGCAAGAGCCCAAATATTCTAAAAGGATACCTTAGATTTATCAATGCAGAAGAGAAAATGCAGTAGCCAAATTGGTTCCATGACCATCCTCCATGCCTACCAAATATAAGAAAAAGCTTGAAATTCCTAAAGGATATATATTTTTAACTTTTATTTAGAAATGATTTTAGGCTTACAAAAGACTTGCAAACCCTTCACCCACCTAAATGATATTTTTAATAGGAAGAATTTTATAGGAGTAAAGAGTACTCTGGCATTTTACTCCATCCTTCAATCAAAGTCTTAGGAGCCCCCAGAGATGTACTCATTGTGACTTGAGTTCACCTTTGCTGGATACTTACTGAGTTGCAGAATTTGGTTGGCTTCCTGTGTAAAACCACTGGAGCAGAACACTAAGGAATTCTTGGGCAAATCTGACATGTCCCCAAGAAACTTGGAGAATCATGCTTGAAGGAATCTGAAATCAAGAGGCAGACTGATGCTGCCTGTAATGGGAAACACCATTAGGCAAGCCGTTGTCCGTATTTTGGCGGATGAGTTTTCCTGTGGGCCATATGAGCAACTGGCTGATTACTGAGTTTACTGTTAAGTTGTGTTGTGGCTTACATTTACAAAGTGAGAAGTTATTTTTCACTTTGTAAAGTCATTTGTGGATCATGTAGCCAAGTAGCTATCTTCCATCTTGAAGCTCTGCCACCCTAATACATGGCTTTGTACGTTGCCATATAGGGTAAAAGGAAGATGAGGCACTGCACTGTTCCCTGACCTAGACAATGTTCCCTTTTGTGACTTTTTGCAACCCTGTTCATTTATGTACCTAAATAAAGAATATAAAGTCATTTTAAAAAGTGTACATGTTTGATACTTTGATCTAAGCAGTCCTACCATTTAAGCGTTGAATGCTAGGTTACAACTTAAGAGATCAATTGATAAACAGAGAGCACATTTAGTTTCTTGGTAAGGAATTTCATACTCTTTTTGCTAGATCCTGATCCAACAGGCAAGGCCTTTCCTTGATTATCTGAGTAAGCCACTTTATCAAACAGAGAAGCAGAATCGCTTAGTACACACCAAATATTTCATGAGTTCCATAACTTTTCTTAACCTTTCTATGGTTAGTTTGGAGTTTTGTGCCTTGTTCCGACAAACAAGCATTGAGTGGATTTGATATGTGCTACTTCTGAGATAAGGGGGAATAATCTCTTCTGTGAGTATGTATATAATTTTTTAAACGTAGCATGATTTTCAAATATAGTATCTTTCAATTTTCACTCCCCGGAGAGATAGTATTTAATAGTGGGGTAAAAATCACAAATTTTGAAATAAGAGAATGAATTATAAGGTTTGTTTTTACTACTTAATAATCATATGAACTTATACCTCTACATTTTAGCTTCCTAATCTATAAAATGGGAATGATTTGGATCCCAGCTGTGACTAGTTTAAATAGAAAAGTATTTAAGCTTCCAAACTATCAGTTCCCTCATATATATATATGTAGTTGGAGAATATATTCTATTTATGGGCCTCCAGTTCAAGATGGTAGACTGAGAACATTTTTGATCTTGCCTTCTCAGAGTACCAAGGAAATTAGAGAAAATTTGTGAAATTTACATAAAAGCTTGGGAAAAATAGACATAATGCTGCTAAAGGACTGTTTTTTAAAGTGATTTCATGGAAATAGAAAAAAACCTGGGAATATATTGATAAAGAGTAATGGAAACTCAATTAAGATGCAAGAGACAAGCAAACACCTTCCCAACAGAATTTTGGAGACTGTTCAAAATAAGAATCTATTGATGTATAAAAATTGTTTAAAAAGCCATTCAAAAATTTAGCAGCTTAAAACACAACTGTTTTTTGTTGTTTTCACTATTGGTGCTTGGTTTGATTTTCTCTCAACTTTGTGGGTTGACTAGCTTGTCTGCTCTGTGTGATGCCAGCTTTAGCTGCAATCACGTGGATGCTCAACTGGGCTGGACTGTCTAGGATGATTCATTCATATGTCTAGCACCTTGATGGAGACAGCTGAAAAGTTGTGCTTAGGACACTAAGGTGACCGGACCTCTTTCCATGTAGCCTTAGGGCCCCTCCTCCTTTTAGACTCTCCATGTGGCCTTTATACAACATCTCTCCAGTAGGAAAGTTGAATTCCTTACATGGTAGTTCAACACTATCACGAGTAGGAAAGTGTAAAAGTTACCAGGGCTACCTAAGGCTTACGGCTGGAACTGGCACAGCATTCCTTTACTGCATTACATATGGTAAAGTGAGCCACACAGCCAGCCCAAGTTCATTGTTGTGTCGTTTGAGGCTAAATGGACCCCAGAAAAATTATTTTCTTAGAGTTAATCCATTCCTGTGGATGTAAACCTACTGTAGATGAGACCTTTTTATTAGGTTACTCCAGGTAGGCCGTGGCCCAGAGTAGATCTTAATCCTCTTACTGGATTCCTTTCTAAACACGATAAATACAGAAAGACACAGAAGCAGAGAAAAAGCTACAGAAACAAAGAAACCACAGAAGCCAGAAGCTAGAATCAATGAAACCTAAGAAGGGAACAGAGACTAGCAGACGCCGCCATGTGCCTTGCCATGTAACAGAGGTGACAAGGCTTGCCTGCAGCTCGTCTTCAGGATGAAGGTACTGTGTTGATGATGCCTTGATTTGGATATTTTCATGGCCTCAGAACTGTAAGCTGGTAAACTAATAACCCCCCATTGTTAAAGCCAGCCCATTTCTGATATATTGGATTTTGGCAGCCCAGCAGACTGAAACAACTGTCAATGGAGAATATTCAAGGCTGTGAATACCGGGAGGCATAGTTCAATGGGAGAGGCCTTTGAGATTACCCATCACAGTTACTCAACAGAAATTAGCATTAAAGATTAATCTCTAATGCTAATGAAATCTTTAATTAATCGTTAGTGCTAATTAAAGATGAGCAGTCTGTAGAACTAGCAGACTGTCGCCTTTTCCTTCTTACCTGAGCAGGTGGCTACAGGTAACTGTGTTCTTGACCCAAATTCTTAGGACTTGAAGGATGCAAGCAATCATTAAAAGAAGAACTCCTAGTGATGTTATTTGGGTCTGAGAGAGAAACAGATTGGTATTTAACATGCGCCCAGTATTTTCACAATAGACTGTATTATGGTGAGGAAATGAGAGCAGTAGAATCAAAGAAAAGCCCTTTTAGACAGGAGTAAAATATACCAATGTTTTCCACCTCTAGTTAAAGTGACCTTCAGACATTGATAACAATAGTTCAAGTCAAGGAAAAGACAAATTGAGGAAACTACCCTCTACAGCTGTAGAGACGTCTAATGTCATGCACCTTAATTAATCAATCTATTCCTCCTTTCATGCATATAAAACAGAAAAATAGACCACCAGACAATGGTGGAAAACCAATATCATGGGGAAAAATTAAGATAAAAACCTGTACTGCATACACACTTAAACTGAAACTAAAATAAGCCAAGAAAATGTAGATAAAATAATACCATTATTTGATATCATGTAATGAATTGAATTAGTAATAATATTAGTAATAATAAACAAAAATAAATTATTATGGAAAAAGTAAGATAAAGAAAAAAATGCCAGGAAATTGATATATTATTTATGAGACTAGAAAATAATAAAAAAGTAATGCACCAAGTGAATAATAACTAGATAGGAATAAAGACTAAACTGGTTTTCTAGAAGATATAATTTGGGAAATCCTGCAAGTTGTAGAGCCAGACAGATTTATATGAAATATGAGATAGAAGTTTAGAGAAATGAATAATTCATCCAGAACTAATGTAGCAGCAGTTCTTTAGAAGTCAAGAGCAAAGGTAATGAAGGAGAGGGAATAATTAAGTAACAAAATCATGTCAAATTGTATTTTCAGATCTAAACTCATACTCACTGAAATATAAAATAACAAAATATTTTTAACAAGTATGCACAGGGTTCTGTCACTTGAGCATTCTCATTTGACTAATAGGTGTTTAATGACATAGCATTAAACCAATCAATATAGGTTTAATCTTATTCTGGGAGAACTTCAAAGATCTCCCTGAATGAGGCTGGAGAACCTAGACCCTGCTATACAAAACTGGTTTGTTTTCACAAAATCATATAGCTAATCACTATGACAATCATTCTTAAGGAACTTATTTGTAGCAGTGGATAGAATTTGTTGGGCTCTACCTATGTGACAGATACTTTTCTAAATAAAATATACCACTTCTTTGGATCCTCACAAAAACACTAGGTGGTTTTCAGAGGAGAGTCCAGTTTTTGTGGGGTCTGAAGTTTATTATTTATTCAAACAAATGGAAACTTAAGGTCACAAAACTAGTATGAAAGTGCATATTTATCTGAATGGGGAGCGATATCATGGCAAATTACTGTGGTATTGGAAATGGTCCCTTTCTTTTGAGAAACTTTAGTTGATTTTCCAGAAATGCCTTTTATAAAATGCTTCCAGTTAGCCCTGATTCCATTCCTCAATTCTTTATAGAGGAAGCCACAAAAGTGAAGAGTCCTAAGGTTTACATTTTATTGGCTTCATGATAAATTCACCTTGGGAAATAGGTACCATTATTACACTTAAAAAGAAATGGAGGCACAGTGCACAGCTGTTATTAAGTAAATTTAGGTCAGCTGGTTTGAGAGACTGTGCTCTTGACCCCATGTTACATTTCCAGTCACTGGTTCCTTTCCTGGAAGACCTTGTGCAGAACAGTTCTAAGGGAGAACTCAAGTTTGTATGTGAGCTGATTAAAATCATGTCTTTTTAAACTTGTTTATTGTAATAACATATAGTCGACTCAAAATTTCTCATTTTTTAACCACTTGGAGGTGTACAGTACAGCGATATTAATTACATTCACAATATTGTGACACCATCACCAACATCCATTACCAAACTTTTTTATCACCTCGAAAAGAAACTCTGCACTCATTAAGCAATAATGCTTGATACCCTGGTTTAAAAACTGTGGTATATATACACAATGGACTACTAGTCATCCATAAAAAGGAATGCAGTTCTGATACATGCTACAACATGAATAAACTTTGAAGATGTCACGTTGAGTAAAATCATGTCTTTTTAAATTAAGATTCTTACTTTTTTTGTTATTGATGTATTTGTCCCCATTGATAGAGTCAGAAGTAACATTTTTCACCTAAATAGGGCAAAAGAAAATGGCACTTGCATTTTCCTATAGACCCACAATTTCTAACGTAACTAAAATGTTCTGAACTGCTTTCCAGGTGTTCTCCAAGATGCCTTAAGTCTAGGCTGTTCAAGGCATTAGCCTTCCAATCAACAAGTTAAAGACTTGATTTTGGAGATAATAAATATCTAGATCATTGGAGGTTTCCATCTTAAGGTAGAATGCTCAACTGACAGCATGTGGAATGAATAGCCTAGACACAGGTATCAATTGGAAAAACTGAATAGGTGAGGCTATTTGACTATATTTGGCTATAACTTTGGTTTGCTTGCACCTCATTGTGATCAAAAGAATATGTGTGGTCAATAGGGAGTTGCTGGCAGACCTAAAATAACATTATAGTATATATCACTCATATATTTTTTCTTTTGAGTTTAATGTTTTAGACTCAGTTTAAACAAAGCACAGTATATTTATTCCAATTTCATATGTGAAATGAGGAGGTCAGAGAGAGAGCAGGGAGTCAGAGCATATAGGCCATTTTAATTATTGTGGTTTCTCACTAACAAAGATAGGGAACTATTGCAACGTTCTGAGTACAAGTATGACATCTTCAGGTAGGAATATTAAATAAAATTAAATATCTGGGCTGTTTTGTTGCAAATAAACATATTGATTAAAACGTCAATATGTTTGTTGACAAAATGAGGACAATTAAGAGAATATTGCAAGAATTCTGGCCAAGGACTGTGGTAACTTGGAGCAAAGATAAGGGTAAGTTGCTATCTATACAAATGGTGTGAAGTGGTTGGATTTGAATCTGAAAGTAGAGCCAGTAGGACTCAGCGGGGTGAGGTGAGAGCAAAAGGAATCAAGGTTGACTATTTATGTTCTGGTAAAACTAAGATAATACAGCATTACTGTGATGGGTGTTACTCAGCCCATTGGATCGGGGAGA
>PVIY010032301.1:0-29097 GCA_004026745.1 Myrmecophaga tridactyla
GTATGATATAAATGAGGCTGGAACAGTGGAAGAGGCACTGAGGAGACTTACTAGTTTAAAGTAGAAAGTCTGTGTTGGAATATTGGATGTAGATTGGCTCAAGTGCCAGTCATTCAAATATAAAGCTGCTTTTGGCTTTCTAAAGGACATCATCTTGACATAAGAATAAGGACACAATCCTTCTCTTGGCAATAGGAAATAGGGCTTATTATCTAAATGGAATAACTTCAAAGCACTAGAGAAATACTTGTCTCCAAATCTGTCCCCTGAGCTACTTGATGATGTCTGAAATCATCTGGCCAGGGCCAAAGCCTTTCCTTTCACCATGAGAAATGAGGTGTCAAATGCTGGGGATTTTGCAGGAGGGACCCAAAGACTTACAGTGACTGAGTAGTAAGTTGCTGATAGCCAAGGCTTTTCTGGGAAGAAAGTTCAATAGATGGGGAAAGAAAGAGTAGGAGAGTGATAGAGAAAAGGACAAAACATTGGGAGGAGTTGAGTTGAGAAGTAAGAAAAGGCACACAAAGGGGAGGCCTCTTGGTGTGGTAGAAATTGCAGAAGAGCTAGGCTCTTAGGTTCAGGCAAAGCTGAGTTTAAATCCAGATTCCCAGTTTCTTGAGAAGCTTTCAAATGAAGGTGGAAAAATTTACATTAGATTAGAGAATAAAGTGTATGTACATGAAGCGCCTGCAGGCACTGAATAAATAGTAAAAATTATTAATTTCAGGAGAAGTATGGGGACCTCACAAAAAACTTGACAATTTTGACAACTTTAGCTCTGATAAAAGAGGAACTGAGTTTTAGTTGAGAAATTATTAAAGGTATCTTCGTGGTCTTCACCCAGTGTTTCCTTCTCAGGGCTATGGGATTCTTGCTAATTTTATCTATCTACAATCCATTACGTTTTTCTGACAACCATATCCCAGTTTTCCTTAGTAAAAGCATCCCACTTTACTCTTCTTTTTTTTTTATTATAGCAGATGTAGGTTTACAAAAAATTATGAAGCTAAGACAGAGTTCCCAAATACCTCCCACCAAACCTGCAATTTTCCCTACTATTAATATTTTGCATTGATGGCTACCTTTGATATGACTGATGAAGGGATATTATTATAATTATGCTAACTATAGTTCATGGTTTACATTATGGTTCTCTCTTTGTGTTGTACAGTTTTATGGGATTTTAAAAAATGTTTATTCTGGTAACACATATACAACTTAAAACTTCCCATTTTATCCACTTTCAATTATACAAGTCAGTGGTGTTAATTACATTCACAATATTGTGCCACCATCACTAGCATTCATCAAGTTTGTATGGACTTGAGCTTACTTCCCAGCTGCAGGGTGGGCAATTGATTCAGGTATACCAAATAAAATTAGTGAATCTTTCTGGCCATATTTCCCCCTAGGGATTTGAATAGGACTCTACAAATTGATCCACCCAGTGTAAGTCAAATATCTATTAGAACCATTGGGTAAAAGGAACTTTCTCCTGGGTTTCTGAGAGGACAGAATGAAAGCTGAGAGCTCAGCTAATGAGGAGAACCTGACAGAATTAAGCAGATTCAGAGGAAATCAGAGCACAGATGAGAGGTAAGGAGTCCCAGCAGCAGCATAGCAAATGTGCCAGACACTGTTCTAGGGCTTTACATAGCAACTTTAATTAATCCTTTCAAAAATTTTATGAGATAGTTATTGTTATTACCCATTTTAGAGGAATGAAAACTGAATCACTCAATGAAATGTTAAATAACTTGCCCAAAGTTACACGGTAATTAAATACCATTCAGGGACTTAATCCCAAGTATTCTGTATTCAGAGTCCTTGCCTTAACCAGTACCTGTTAAGTAGAGTATAGTACAGTGTCTTCAAAGGGTGCTTCAACTTCTAGATCTCCTGTAGTTTTCAGTTATGTGAGATTACACATTTCCTTTTTGGTATAAACCAGCTTAAATTCGAATTCTGCCACTGGCATCCAAAAAGGTCCTAAGCAATTCAACTGCAAACTCAATATTGTCTCTACCTTTTCTTTGGTCCCAGTCTTAGCCTGGAACCTCCTCTTCACCTTCTGAGGCCAATGCTCAAATAATATGCCTTTCATTCAAAGTCCTCCACATTCTGGGACAAATCTGAGTTTGGATCTTATTTCCATTTCTCCTCTGCCAAAAAGTTTTTCTTTGTTACCTGGTAATGACCTCTCTAAACTGAACAGCTGAGCTAATTAATTACCTCCTAAAAGTCCATATACCCTGAACCTACACTCAATTGTATTACTAGGGAAGAAGTCTAAAGCAGTATTTTGCAATCTTTAAAAAAAAATCTGTATCTTCATTGAATATAGTAATCTTAAGAGCTCCTCTAATGTAATTTGGAATTTCAAAATAAATTAAGTCAGACCCTGAAATTCTTAGGACTCATCTTTCCCATTCCTTCTCCTCTTGCAAAATGCAAGTGGGAGACTGCTCTCTTCCCTCAGATCGGTTCTCTTTGTTAGCTTGAAAGCAATGGTTGCAATATTTCAATCAAGATTTCCTTGCAACTGATTCCTTCTTCCTCTGGTATTATTCTCTTTTCAAAGTGCTCACTCATTCTCTTTACCAGCTATCTCTCACTGATTCTGCCACTGACACAAGAAAGACAGAGTCTACTGTGTGTGTGTGTGTGTGTTCACATTGGCCTGTAGCAAAAGGAATGCCAAATACTAGGTTTAACTGTGAGATCCATTTTTACTGGCTACTTTACTGTCTTCGAATTTCTTCATCTATTACTACATTTAGCTTCAAGCATTGTGGGTTGCTTGGGTGCTGGTCTACAGTGAACAAATGAGAAGAATAATAGGTGAACACAAAACCTGTGGAAGGGACTCCAATATGAGAAAGAGCTGATTTTGATGGGAGAAAACTGCAGTTTACATCTTTGGTTGGAAAGGGAAGCATTTAAAAACTGAAATCTCCAGGATGGGACACATTTCTTGAGATGTTTATGGACCTCTGCTTGACAACATGGATTTGCTTGAGACTTTGTCCTACCTCAAAAGCATTGAGAAGAGTGATCTATCTGCAGCTAACACCTGAATTGCCTTCCCTTGCCTGTGTACTCAAAATAAACCCCAAATTGCTGAAGCAACCTAAGCTTTTCTCCCAGGAAGCTGGTTACACCCTGACAGGTACTTAAACTTTGTTCACAGCTTCTCCATCTTCTGATGATTCTATTCCCTGATTTTCTAGTCAAACAGATCTGCAAACATAGAAACTTCAATGTCCAACTACTTCCAATCCCAAAGGAAAGGCCAATAGGATCAAGCAGAAAACAATCAAACACAACCTAGTATGTTTATAATGGAATACATTTCTGCTCACATCTCAGGAAGATCCGACTGTCCTAACAATTTATCTTTAGAGTAAACTGAATGGTTATCCTTTCAGGTGATTAGGGGGAATTGTGCTGGATTATCATAGTGCTGGAATGAGATTTCTGCCCAAGACAGGACAAAAATCCTTCTTCAACATAGTCTCCCAGATGAGAGATTGTGGCAAGCTTCTCGTACCTTAAGCGCAGTGGTGAGTCTTTTGGGGTTGATGTTGATGAAGCTCCTGTGGAGCTACCTTTGACCTTACCCTTCAAAGTGCCTACTAGACCACAAAGGTCAGTTCAGCAGGAGCTGGGGAGGGCAGACTCCTAAGGACCAGTACCTGCACCGCTCTGACTCTAGAGCCTATAATGTCCTTGAAATTCTTGGGAATGAATGTGTAGAGTTATGAATAAATCTCATTGTACTTCTTCAGCATACCCTGAATATATATGGGTAATTTCTCCAGTTATTTTCCTGTAACTGAGGGAATGTGCCTTTATGAATTGCTTGAACAATGCTATTACCTTGATGGACCTTGTCTTGAACCCCCAACACAGAAATAGAAATAGAATTAATGTATCTTGAATATTTCAACTCTGTCCCATATCATGAGACTTAAAACGAAGTATGCATTTCTGTTTAATTCCAATGATTTCTGTTGAACTGCTCAGTTGCATTCCTTTGCTTGTGAGCTATTTAATCGGATTTTCCTGTGCCCTGGCTTCATCACCACATGAAAAGTAATTTTTGTTCTTTGCAGTTCACTGAGTGAATAAGTGTCCAGTCACCTTTTGGGACATCACTGCTGACTACCATTTTGGAATTCTTGCCCTCAGGCTTCATTCCAGCTTTCCTTTCCAGCTATCTTATTCCTTTCCCCAATTGTTTGACCAAGTGATACTTCTAGAACACAGTGCCTATCTCAAGGCAAAGAGCTGCAGGGTCAAAGTGATATATGTAGATATTGTTTCAGTTCCTAATAAGGCAAGCATAGAAAATATCCATCTGCATTATTACTTCTTTGACCTGAATTACTGCTTAAATCTTTTGCCTTTATATTAATTCATCTTGTACCCCCATTAATTAATAGTGAGGCACCCTTTCTCTACTCTGGGGAAAGAAGAGTATCACTTAAATATTTTGAGAATTAGATCATTGATTAATGCAACAATATATCTCAGTGGAAACAACTTTTTGACCCTCTCAGGTCTTGTTTGTTCTGAATTCCACTCCATAACCCACCTCAATGAAAGAAATTTAAATACTTGGGAAGAAATTGAGTGTGAGTTCTGGACTATTTTAAGCAACAGTTTTGCTAGGCGTATGAGAACTACAGGAAATCATAAAATTTCACTTCTATATTTATCCTGTGCTGGCTTGAAACTATTATGTACCCCAGAAAAGCTATGTTCTTTTCATCCAATCTTGTTGGGGTAGACCTATTATTTGAGTGGAACTTTTTGATTGGGTTGTTTCCATGGAGATGTGACCCTGCCCATTCAATGTAGGTCCTAATCCACTTACTGGAGCCCTTTAAGAAGGAAACATTTCTGGAGAGGACACATCTTGGAGATGCAGACAAAATGCCCTGGGTGATGTTCTACAAGGACTCACAAGTAACCAGAGCCCAGCAGATGTCACCACGTGCCTTCCCATATGACAGAGCAGCCCTGGGTGCCAGCAGACTTTCCTCCAAGAATGTATCCTCTTATTGATGCCTTGGTTTGGATATTTTCATGGTCTTAGAACTGTAAACATGTAACTTAATAAATCCTCTTCATAAAAGCCAATGCATTTCTGGTATATTGTTCTGGAAGCTTTAGTAAACTGAAATTTGTTCAGTTCATCTCGTTAGAAGATATAGAAGGAAGAGGATGCAAAACTTACTTGGAGACCTAGATGAGAGAATGTATAATGCCATTGGGTTTATTATATTTTCGTTGTGGAAAGGAATAATTGGGAACAATTTCTAGTGACTTCTAATGGTTGAAGTAGGCACAGAGGTTAGGTTTACTTAAGACAAGATAACTTTGAAAAATCAATATTTCGATTTCTTGTAGTCCTCACCCCTGGCATTTAATAATCAAATATGATAAAAATAGAAAATACCTAAGTGAGAAAACTTCATTTTCCACTAATTATTTTCTAGTGTTAAGCAATATTGGTACAGCATATTTATAACTGATTGTAATTCAATCTTTGTCCAGTTTATTTTATTTTTAATATAATGGATGACTTAGGCTTTCTAGGTCTTTTTTTATATTCAGCCTCTCACTAGAGTATAGGGGCCACTTACTTAATGGGAATGCATTTTGGAAATTAAATGCCCTCAAGATGCAATTAAAGACTTTTATCACCATTCATCTCTCAAATCAGTTTGTTCTAAGGCACAGAGACCAGGGTTTCTCCTCGGCATAACTTTCCTTCATAAGAAACTCTCCTTTTTGGTCTCAGAAATTCAGAGGAAAATTTTTTTCTACTAGCTTATCTTCTGGCTCACTAACCCTTCCTTCAGCTGTGCCCAATAAGCTATTAAGCCCATCTATTGAGTCCCTAATACAAGTTATAACATTTTTCAGTTATAAAATGAATTTCTATTTGATTTGTTTTTATAGATTCTAGCTCTCAGGTAAGTTCCCATTTCTGTCATTTATTTCCTCCTAGATATTAATCAGTATTAATTTAAAGGCCATGTCTGATAACATTGACATCTAGGTCATCTATGGCTCTGTTTTTATTGTTTGTTTCCTTTTTTTCTAGTTTTGGTCTTGTTTTTGGTACTGAATTTTAATTGAATGTGAATAACGAATATGAAAAATTTTCAGTTGCTTTCAGCCTGGCTTCTCAGTCTCTTGCCTCATGCCACGAATGGGCAAAGTCTCTAAGGAAAAGGGCCAGAAAATCAGGTTCACTCTGATATTTCCCTCCCTCTGGGTTCTGGTTTCTCAAGTTCTGGCTGCCTCTGAAACTTGCTATTGCCTTTTAACATCTTTTACCTTAATCTTGCCTTTCTAGTTGATCTGGGTTGCATAATTGATTTTTACAACTTTCTCCATTATACAGAACATAAAGCTTTCATGCAATTCAGAAATGCAGCTTTCAAAATGAATTACGAAGCAAGTGTTCATTTCTCAGGTGATCATTATTTTGGTCAAAATTGTCTTTCAATTTTAAGCTAAAATATTCTGACGTCTTCAGGATATTCTTTTGCATAAATTTTGATATTTTTAAACTTTCTCTGGGGCAAAGAGTGACATTTTCTGGATCCTTGTGTTTCCACAGCCCATGTCTCTTTTAATGTACACTAGTGACTTCAATTAATAAATCAGAAGATCTGCCATTTTTACAATTGTAGTTTGTAGAACTCCAGTATGTTAATAAAGATTATATGTAAAATACATTTAGGGTCACAAAATTACTACCCGACTTTTTCTGCATGTAACACATTTATATGGCAGAACTTTTCAGAGCCTTTAATATGCTATTGTGAGCCTCAATAAAGTGTATCTAGTATTCAGTGTTTCTCAATCCTGTATTACCAGGGAACCTGTTCTTATAAAGTATCTTGAGGAATAAACACATGTGGTAGTTAGATTCAGTTGTCAACTTGGCCAGGTGAAGGCACCTAGTTCTGTTGCTGTGGACATGAGGCAACAGTTTGTGAACCTCATTTGTTGTTCTGCAGTCGGCTAGGAGGCATGCCTGCTGCAATGAATGATGTTTGATTTAATTGGCTGGTGCTTAAATGAGAGAGTGCAACATAGCACAGCCCAAGCAGCTCAGCATACCTCATCTCAGCACTCGCAGCTCAGCCCAGGCCTTTGGAGATGCAGAAAGAAATCACCCCGGGGAAAGTTGTTGTAAACCAGAGGCCTGGAGAGAAGGCCAGCAGAGACCATCCTGTGCCTTCCCATGTAAGAAAGAACCTCAGTGGAAAGTTAGCTGCCTTTCCTCTGAAGAACTAACAAAATCCCCTTTTATTAAAAGCCAGTCCATCTCTGGTGTGTTGCATTCCGGCAGCTAGCAAACTAGAACAACAGACTAGGGAAAAATTTTGAATTAAATATTCTTAAACAATATATAACTAGAAGTGTATAGATAAGGACACTCTGAATAATAGTATGGGCTGAAATAGCCTTTAAATATATAAGATGCCTATTAAGCATGTACAACTTGAGGAAGTAGGCTAACTTACTATTAAGTGAATTTTTGTAGTCCAATACTATTTTTAACTTGAATAACATGTGACTATGCATCAGCACTGGTTCTCAAACAGTAAGAATATGAGGGATGTTTTCTTTAAGTCAAAATTTCCTTTGAACAAGCCACAACCCCTGTGAAATAAATGATATCTGCATTTTACAAATGAATAAATTGAGGCTAATAAAAGCTAGGCAACTCTTCAAGCTTATAGAAGTATTAAGTGGCAGGGTTGGGATTTGAATCCAATATTATCTAATTCTATAATAAAAATGTTAATCAACAGATGCCCACAATGCCAAACCTAGATGTATTGCAAAAGGACAAAGAAAAAATGATGAGACAAGTTTGGGGAAGCATTGAGCTCATCAATCATTTTGTCTGTTAATTTAAGTTAGAGTTAAACTAGGATGGTGATTGGCTCTTCTTCCAACTACCTTTAGTAACCCATGAAATAAAAAATTCCAGGAAGGATCATTGTACATCTTGATGCTAATAATATATGGTGTTGTATTTTAGCTATCACTTTAATAGTACTTATTTTATGGGCAAGTCACTGTACTAAGTAATTTATACAAATATACAAACTGATTTAATCCTCACAATCATTAAAATGGTATTACTAATAACTGTAATCATAGGAATCTATCGAATATTAGGTATTTATTGTGTGACAGATAAGACTTTTTACATTAATTCTCACAATAAATGAACATAATATAAATTAATTATGTTTGACATGATGTTACTGAGGCATAGCACATTTAAATGAGTTTCCCAGTATCAACTGATTAGTTATCCAAATCCAGTCTGTATGAAACAAAACTAGTTTTTTTAATCACCATACTACTCTTGAGCTAAAGCATAGAGCGTTGTAGCAGTGGGAAAAGAGGCCATGAAACACTGCTTAAATTCTATGACTTTTTATGCTTCCTCCTTTAAAGTTCCATAAAAGATTGATGACCAGTATCTAAGCAATTACATTATTTTGTGTGATTGTTATGGTTGAATAATAAATGTTATGGGATTGAAATAGAATTAATCATATGAAAATAGTCAAAAAAATAAAATTTCCCAAAAGCAGATTTTGCACTCTTACTCTGGCAAAATTGCAACTAAACTCCACAAAGATAATAAATGTAATTAATTTCTAACACTAGTAAGCATAGGATTCATTTAAGAATGGCAGGTGTGTGAGTAGGAAAATACTTTTATAGCCATAGAAATGACAGTGTAGTGTTTTTGTATTTATATTTGGGTGAATGAAGTCTCTGTGTCCTCATTGCTACCTTCCCCATTTTACCCCCAAATCCAGTCTAGAGAAGAGGTTAATATTTTGATTAAGAATTTAAGTAATCCCTAAGAAGCACTCAGGTTAATTCTTCAGCAGGATCATATATAGCTAAATTCAGACATTAAGAGGTTCCATAAATATGCAAATACAAGGCAAGGTTGCTCCTCAAAATTAGACATCAGAAAAGTCTGTGGTACATTTTGTTCTTATTTGCAATTATCTTCTACCCTCCCTGTAAGAGGGATCTACATCTGTACCAGGTGCCATGTGGCTTGCAGAGCCCTCTCTGAGGGATGAGTGTATTTCCCCACCTCATTCATTGAGTGTGGCCATTTGAATTCAGTTAATGGAATGTGTGTTGATGTGAGTGGGCAACATCTAAGCAGAATCTTTAAATGCCATTGAATGACTCTTCCATGAGAATGTATGTCTTCAGTAGGGTCTGCTCCCCCTGCCTGGATGTCAAAATGAAGATGGAACAGAAGGCATGAAACTGCAGTGACATCAACTGTGAATAAGAAATAAACTCTTGCTGCAAGTCACCATGGTAGACTGAACTATGTACCCCAGCAAAAACAAGTTCTTCATCTTACTCTGTATCCCTGTGGGTGTGAACCTATTATAAATAGGACCTTTTAACAATGTTATTTTTAGTTAAGGTTTGGCCCAAATGAGTCAGGGAATGCCTTCCTTTATGTTTTTGGAGGCCTTATAAAGAGAAGAATCTGCAAGCCAGAAGTCATAAAAGGTCACAGGGAGAAGCCAGAAGTCAGCAGGAGCCAGAAGAACAGAAAGGAGAAACATCTCTATCTGATGGAAGGCAGAGATACAGGCTAAGGAACCCCAAGGATTACCAGCAGTCAGCACCAGAATCTACTGACTTGAGAAGAATGCAATTCTTCCTTATATCTTGATTTTAGATTTCTTCTAGCCTCAAAAGAAGGAATCATAAATTTCTGTTGTTTAAACTAACATATTATGAGGCATTTGTCATAACAGCCTGGCAAACTAAGGCAGTCGCTGTGATTGAAATGTTATTACAGCAGTAAAACCTAACAAAAGCTGACAGAGTTACCTTATAGACAAGTCCTTAAAAAGTCTCTCATTTCTAGGGTGCTATTTTAATTAATCCAGAAACCTAAATCAAAGCTAATTTTGAAAGTTTCTATTGTTCCTCTCAGGAATTTGATTAAAAAGATGGCAAAATTTAGCATAGACTTAGTGATGATTCCTAGGGGTATGAATTCATAGTTACAAATGTTAGATGTCATTGAAGAAGAAAGACTTTAAAGATCACTGTAAACAGCATTATATGTGTGATGTCTTTGCAAAATTTAATAAACAGATGTGCAAAATTAATGGGATAAACAACATCTGTATATCATTAAGCAGTTTCTTCTCACTTAACACAACATTTGTAGTAAAAAAAATAGCGCAGATTAAAAAATGCTATATCTCAGGTTCATAATGTCAAATACTATTAAATCAAGCAAATAAAGGAATGAAAAATACCTGTTGACTTTAACTATGTGGAGATCACTGATGAACATACAATAATAGTTGCAGAATAATGGAACAGTATCCAGGTAAGACCCAGTTGAGGAGTTCATAGAATATAAAAAATTAAAGCACAGACTATAAATAACTGTCTCCAGAAGGTAGGTTAAAAAAAGAAGGAAAGATGGAGGGGTAGCTGAGGGAGCATATTAGATTAAAAAACAATGCTTTTATTTTTAGTTGGCTGATGTGTTAATTTCGCTACTTCTCTTGGATCATCAAAATCATGCAGTGGCTTCCTATTGTGTGCAAAACACTCAACAGAGTATTGTGGGCAAAAAGGAGTAAAATAAACAATCTTTTAAAAAGTAAATTATCAGTTTGTTTATTTATTCCAATAAGAATGAATGAATGAATCTTAAAAATTGGAACTTAAGTTTAACCTTCTTGAGTATTCCCCCAAGGTTCCTTACAGGTGCTTGCCATGCCCTGTCTACGTACACTATCTCGATTGCACTCCATGCAGTCCTATTGAATATCCTGCAGTCTCTAATGGTTACTCCTGGGAATAACTGGTCTCTCTTACCTTAACAGTGGTGACCAGGGAGCTTATTCATATCCCCTTCTTTTTCATGCCCCTGTCTTGCTTTAAGTGGCCTCCGAGTTCCATTAATCTAGCATGTAGAAGGTCAGTGCTTTAATCTGGGTGGCCTGGCAAGCATTCTGAGATAACAGATACAGGAACCCCCTTCCTTTCTGTTTCTTTACAAAGTCCCTCCAGGATCTGTGGAAATAGCAAATGAAGACCCAAAATGTTATGCCCACTTTAGCTTTAAATTCTGATGTGCAAGACTGCAAAGTCAAGAAAATATCATACAAAGCTGACGCTGCATTAGATTATGTTGTGAAATTTGAAACTTGAATAGGACACCAGAAAACTTTATTTCATGCCACTTTGGCATGAGAATACATATATATATAGAAGTTCAGCTGATTGGAAGAGTAAATGTGCTTTAGACAATAACATCTTATCTTCATCTAGCATTTCTTTCTTCAGATGGAGATTGTTAGTTTCTTCAAATTTGCACTCCAAGGACTGTTTTACAACACTGAGGATTCTTAATGGATTTGTATTTTTAATTGATACTTTTTTACATTGTCAATTTCTCTCTTCAATAATGGTATTTCAAAATTTTGCAGTTAATTCATATTGCGGTAGGAGGTAGTCTTCGAAGCCAAATGCGTATCTCTTGGGCCAAGAAATATATCCTGTTCTCAGGATCAAGTACGTCAGCCTGACAGGTTAAAACACAATCCCCTAGTAGATAAGGGGACTGCAGGTGAATTTCTTCCCTGAGCATATATAAATATTCACTGGAGACAGTCTCATTCTTGTGGGGTGTTTTAAGACATCCAATTAACACCTCAGTGGTATTTTTGTCCCTGGAGGGGAGGGAGCCGAGATCTTTCACTGCATCACACAAACACATGAGAGGGTTACTGTGCACAGAACACCTCCATGCACTGGCCAAGGACTGACACCAACTGGCTGGGGGAACCAATGTCCATTAACAAAGTTGACCTTGCTCTCTCTTCTTTTATGAAAGAAAAGCATCTTCCTATCAGAGCCTGTGTGAGGAGTGCTTTGGATGGTGACCCCGACACCCATATTGGAGTGGGTTGACATCTCCTTTGGTGTCTCTCCCTCTGACTGACAAATATCGAATTTCTGGATTATAGTTTCAAGAAATTAAAGTTCATCTTCTAAAAATTGAGGTACAAATCCTTCATATTCCTTTTTTTAAATTTACCTTCCTCATTATCCATGTTATCTTAAAGATTAACAATAGTGTAATTTCAAGTTCAGCAATTATTTCAGTGAACAAACATATTTTTTTTTTGGATTTGGAGAAATAAACAGAAAGAAAATGAGTGGATGCTTGCTTTCTCTGTCTCATCACCTATTATATGCCTTGAGTCCCTCACACCCACCACAGTAATCTTTATTTTAAATTTCAGAAGGTAAAGATGATCCCTCTTGATACAGAGGTAAAATATTACCCATTGAGTTTGATTCTTCTTCGTGTTATTAATATCATTAAAAAGCAGAAAAGAATGCAGTTTATTGGAACTTATATTTTCATGCATTTTTTAAAAATATTCAGTATGCTGCTTTCCTATTTTACAGCTTTTATTACCATAGAGTTTCATACTCTTATAGCAAATTACACTGATTATATGTCTCATTTCTTTTGCAAGTCTACTTGCCAGAAATTTTATTTCTTGGCTGCAATAATTTGATATCAAATAATTTTTTGTATTTATGACATACTTATCAAATTAGCATTTAAATATTTGTTATAGTTTTATGATGCAAAATTGAGCCTTTAATAATTTATCACCTCATAATCCTACAAGAAACTTTTAACCCTTTCAGGTTGTGTGATGGAAAGCTCCCTGGAGCATATGCCTAAAATATAATAATAGTCATCAAACATGGATAAAGAAACTTTCAGAAAATTTCCCTGAATTCCAGTGTTGAATAATTTTTTTCAGAATTTCTGCATACTATGGAATTCCATAAAACTGTTAACCATGCATCTCCATGACATAAAATCAAAGCAAACGACAAAATTCAAAATATCCAAACTACAAACCCATAAAAAGTCAAATAAACTATATTAACATAATAGATGATACTGTTTTACTGAAAATAAATTAGCAATATTTAATTTATTAATAGAAATATTTTTGCATATATTGCATTTTACCTGAGACTTACTTGGCTATTTGTATTTTGGGCATGGTGGACCAGCATGAAATCAACTTTTTATTGTTGTTACTTTTCAGTTTATCAGTTATTTTATTTTTAACCACTGTGTCATCCTTTTAATTGATAAGTCAATTTACTGATGTGTCCCAAAATATAACATTGTAGTAAAAACACTTTTAACACAAGTTTATTTATTTTCTAATTGTCTAATTGTTACCAGTGTTAGTTCCCAAGTTCTTGGCTATGAGGCAAAAAGAACTCAAGGGCATGGCACAGATCAAGCAAGAAAGCAAAAGGGTGTTTTGAATGCACATGCAAGAAGAGCCTGTGGACCCACTCACAAGGGGAGAGAGGCACTCTCCTGTGCTGGGCACTACACTTTATATGGGCCATAGCTCGTCTCAGTACTGGGGCTCTTTGCTGCTACTGGAGACTTTTGATCTTTTTTATTACTCCTGAGACTCAGCCAGTGATATCCTGCCTCATAGTTACTACCAAACTTTATTTTTTCTATTTAGATAAGCTTTGATATTTGTTTTCACTAAATAATATTTTTTATAAAGTTAGGTACTTTTTTCAGTTTATATTCTCTTAGACTTTTCTTAGGAATGAATGCTAAATTTATCAAATGCCTTTTCAGCATCTGTACAGTATAGTGTATGTATGTGCATGTATGTGTACTTCCGTGCAATTTTATCACACACGTAGACATGAAATCACTGTCTCAAACAATATGCAGAACTGTTTCCTCACCACAAGGGAAGTCACTTGTGCAACCCCTTTATAGTTGTATCCAACCCTACCCCTGTAAAATTCAACCTCACCTGTCTCTAACTCCTGGCAACCAATAATCTATTCTTCATCTTTCTATTTTTTTTAAAATTTCAAGTATATAAATGGAATCATACTGTAGGTAATCTTTTCTGAATGGCTTTTTTTAAAAAAAAACTAAGCATAATGCCCTTGAGTGCCATCCAAATTGTTACAATATACCAATAATTAATTCCTTTATATTGCTGAATAGTGTTCCACTGTATTGGCTTGCCACAGGTTGTTTAACCATTCACCCCTTTATGATACTTGGATTCTTTCCAATTTTTGCTTGTTTTACAAATACTGATTTACACATAAAGTAGTAATATTCATAGGTTTTTGCATGGGTATAGGTTTTTATCTCTCTGCAAGGAATATCAAGGAGTGCAATTGCTTAGTTATATTGTAAGTTTATGGTTAGCTTTACAAGAAACTTCCTAATTATTTGCCAAAGTGACCATATGTGCTGGTTTGAATTTGTGGACCCCCAAAAAGCCTTGTCTTTTAATATTCGTTGCTGGGTGGGAGTTTTTAACTATCCATGTAGATGTGACCCACCCAATTGTGGATGATAACTTTTGATTAGATGATTTCCATGGAGTTATGTTTCCATTCATTCAAAGTGGGATTGTTTACTGGAGCTCTTTAAGAGGGAACCATTTTGGAAAAAGCCCCAAAGCCTGTACAGCCAGAGACCTTTGTTGATGAAGAGGGAAAATGGCCCTGGGAGAGCTTCATGAAACAAGAAGCTAGGAGAGAAAGCGAGCAGATTCTGCCTTGTTCACCAAAGGTGGGCCATCTCTGGAGGGTGCTATTGTTCCAATTCCCTTCAGGCAAATGCAACAAAAGAGTCTTATAAGGGCAGTAACCTGCCCTCTCTTCACCACTTTTCTTTTTACATTTCCTGTTTGGGAGAAAAATAAATTTAAAAAATCACAATTTGATGACCCC
This sequence comes from Myrmecophaga tridactyla, assembly GCA_004026745.1. NCBI lineage: Eukaryota > Metazoa > Chordata > Mammalia > Pilosa > Myrmecophagidae > Myrmecophaga > Myrmecophaga tridactyla. Next base: position 14,884 of record PVIY010032301.1, read on the forward strand.
AGCCCTCAACAACAACAAAATCCCTAGCAATCCCAGAAGAATGGGAGTAGACTACAGAATCACAATATTATACTCAGAATGTCCAATTCCCAACAAAAAATTTCAAGCATGCAAAGAAACAGGACTGTATGATTCATACACAGGAAAAAAAATGTTTCAGAAACTTACCTTGAGGAAGCTCATAATTGGGATTATTAACCAAAGACTTCAAATCACCTGTTTTAAATATGTTCAATGAACTAAAGGAATTCATATACGAAGAGCTAAAGGAAAAAGGAAGTTTGCCTAAACAAAATAAGGAGATATAAATTATATAAAAAGAACCAAATAGAAATGTTGGAGCTACAATGTATAGTAACTGAAATGAAGAACTCAATAGAATGATTTAACAGCAGATTTGAACAGACAGGAAAAAAGGATTAGCAAACTCGAAGACAAGTCAATAGAATTATTCAATATGAAGAACATAAAAAAATATTGAAGACAAAAGGAACAGAGCCAGAGAGACTTGTGAGACATCACCAAGCATACCAACATATCAATTATTGAATTCCCAGGACAAGAGAGAGAGAAAGGGACAGAAAAAATATTGAAGAAATAATGACTAACAACTTCTCAAATTTTATAAAAAGCATGAATATACACTTCTAGGAAATTCAATGAACTCTGAGTAGGATAAACTGTAAGAAATTTATACCAAAGCACGTTATACTGAAATTGTCAAAATCTAAAATCGAAGAGAGGATTTTGAAAGCAGAAAGAGAAAAACAACATATCACATACAAGGAATCCCCAGTAAGATTAACAGTGGGTTTCCCATATGAAAACATGGAGTCCAGAAGACAGTGGATGATATATTTAAAGTCTTTAAAGTTAATAACTGACAACCAAGAACTCTATATCTAGCAAAATGAGGAAATTAAGACATTTACAAACAAAAGGTGGGAGAGTTCATTACTATTAGATTTGCCCTATAAGAAGTGCTAAACAGAGTCATACAGGTTGAAATAAAAAGAGTATAGATTGTAACTCAAAGCTATAAAAAGAAATAAAGAACACTGTTAATGGTAACGACATAGGTGAATATAAAACCCTGCATTATTTTACTTTTGGTTGTGAGTACTTTCCTCTATGTGACTTATTCAAATGTGTAAAAAATATTTAATATGTTAAATGTTAAATATTTATGTTTTAAAAAACATTATTCAAAAGCAGTATGTTTGAATCTGTTGTGTACCACAGAGGTGACAAGTTCTTTAATCTTCATTCAATATTGCTTGGTGGGAGTTCTTTTTATTGTCTTTTTCATTGAGATGTGATCCCTTTTTAATTGAATAGTTTCTATGGAGTTGTGTCTCCAGCCATTTTTTTAATTGTATTTTTTTATCATTTTCATGGAGATGTGACCCGTTTTGGTGATGGTTTCCATAGAGGTGTGCCTCCATCCGTTCAAGGTGGGATTGCTTATTGGAACCCTTTAAAAGGGAACCATTTTGAAAAAAAGTTTTAGAGCACCAGAACCAACATAGCCAGAGACCTTTAGAGATGAAGAAGCCCTTGGGGGAGCTTCATGAAACTAGAATCTGGGAGAGAAAGCTAGGAGATACTGCCATGTCTCAGCTCTTCCCACTGAAAGAGAAACCCCAAACTTCATCAGCTTTTCTTGAGTGAAGGTAACCTCTTGTCAGTGTCTTAATTTGATCATTTCCATGGCCTTAGAACTGTAAACTTGCAACTTAATAAACTCCCCTTTATAGAAGCCACCCCATTTCTGGTATATTGAATTCTGGCAGCTTACAAACTAAAATAATGGGCATACAGTGTATAAAGATACAATCAGGACAATATAAATGGGGAGGGTCAGGGATTTTGTATGCTAACTTGGTAGGTACTATTTGAACTACATTGTTATTTTAATATGTTAATGGTAATTACAAAGGTAATCACTAAGAAAATAAGTAACAAGTGTAAAGAAAAGGAAAGAAGACAGGAGTCAAATGGCACACTATGAAAAAGCAACTGAATACAAAAAATAAAAAAATCAGTAATTGAGAAACTGAAGAACAAAACACATGCACAAAAACAAATAGCTGAATGACAGTTGTAAATCTTCCTTCTCAGTTATTTTCTTAAATGCTAGTGGACAAAATTCTCTTATCAAAGAGCAGGGATTGGCTGATGGGATGAAAAGCATATTCCCTCTATATACTACATACAAGAGACTCACTTTAGATACAAAGACATAAAGAGGTTGAAAGTAAAAAATAGGAGAAAATATTTCCTGTAAACAGCAATTAAAAAGTAGCTGATTTTGTCTAATTATCTTACAAGAAACAATGAAGTATATTACATATTGATAAAAGGTTGAATCCACCTAGAAGATTTAATGATTAGAAACATATATATATCTCACAATATAGCCTCAAAATATATGAATCAGAACATAACAGATTGAAGGTAGTAATAGATAGGTTTGCAATAATATGTGGAGACTTTAATATACCACTTTCAATACTTGATAGAACATCTAAACAGGTTAAGAATAAGTAGGGATTGAACAGCATTATTAGCCAATTAGACCTAATGGATCTACAGAGAGCAGCAGTCCCCTAACAACAGAATGCATATTCTTCTCAAGTGCACATGGAACATTTTTGAGATTAGACCACATGCTAGGCCACAAATAATGTATTAACAGATTGTAAAATATTGAAATCATACAAAATTCTTCTCAGACCACAATGGAGTGTTGCTAGAAATCAACAACAAAAGGAAAACTGGAAAATTTGCAGGTATGTGGAAATGAAACAGCTCTATTAAACAGCCAATGAAGAAGAAATCACAGGGAAAATTAGAAAGAATCTCAAAATAAATAAAGACAAAACCACATAATAATAAAACTTATGTGATCAGTTGAGATCTCTACTGAGAAATTAATAGCTCAAAATACCTACATTAAAAAGGTTACAAATCAATAACCTTATTTCATTTTTAAAGAAACTAGAACAAGAAAAGCAAACTGAACCCAACGTTAGCTGAAAGAAGGAAATACTAAAGGTTAGAGAAGAGATACATGAAACAGAGAATAGAAAAACAATAGAGAGAATAACAAAACCATAAGATGGTTTTATAAAAGTATCAATAAAATTGACAAATATTTAGCTAGAATGACAAAGAAAAAGAGAGTACTCAAGTACTTTCTAAAATCAGAAATGAAAATGAAGACTATTGTCCTTAGAAAAATAAAAGGGATTGTATTAGTGTATTGTGAACAATGATATGCACACAAATTAGAAAACCTAGATGAAAATAAAAATGCCTACAATCAGAAAAATTACCTTATATGATGTAAGAAGAAGTAGAAAATCACAACAGATATAAAACAAGAAGAGATATTAATTCAGTAATCAAAAGTCTCCCAACAAAGAAAAATCTAGGACCAGATGGTTTCACTGCTAAATTCTATGTAACATTTAAAGAAGATTCAACACCAATCCTCCTCAAAGTCTTCCAAAATCAGAAGAGGAAGGATTAACTCCTAATTTATTCTATGAAGTCAGATTACCCTGATACCAAAACCAGATAAAGACAGCATGCATGCAAAAACAAAAACTGCTGACCAACACAGTTTTGATATAGATGCAAAATCCCCAGTAAAATTCAGGCAAACCAAATTTAATAGTACATTAAAAGAATTCTATACCATATCTAAGTGGGATTTATTCTAGGAATGCACAGATGGCTCAACATAAGAAAACCAATAAATTTAATAAACCACATTAATAGAATGAAGACAAAAAACCCAGAGATATCTCAACACAGAAAAGGCATTTAACAAATTCAATATCTTTTCATGTAAGCGCCCTCACAAAACTAGGAATAGAAAGGAACTGTCTCAACATGATAAAGGGTATTTATGAAAAATCTACAACAAATATCACACTCAGTGAAGGCTAACATCTTTCCCTCTAAAATCAGATACAAGATAAGGATACCCACTGTCTCCAATGTTATTCATATTGTACTGGAAGTTTTAGCCAAAGCACACAGTCAAAGAAAGGGATAAAAAACACTGCAACTGGAAAGAAATAAGTAAAGTCATCCCTATTTGCATATAAAATGATCTTGTATATAGAAAATTCCAAAGAATTCAAAAGAAAGCTGCTAAACTAATAGACAAATTCAGGAAAGCTGCAGGCTACAAGATAAACAAACAGAAGTCAGTCATGTTTCTATACACCAGTAATGAAGAACCTCAAAAGAAAACCAAGGGGACAGTTCAGTTTATTATTGCATCTAAAGGAATAAAATACATAGGAAAAAACTTAATCAAGTAGGTGAAAGACTTTTTCTACTGAAGAATACAAAACATTGCTGAAAGAAATTAAAGAAGACCTAAGTAAATGGGATGACATTCACATTCATAGATTGGAAGACTTAATATTCTTAAGATGTCAATACTACCTAAAGTAACATACAAATTCAGTGCAGTCCCCGTCAATATTCCAACAGTTATTTTTTGTAAAAATGGAAAAGCCAATATGGAATTGCAAGGGCCTCTGAATAAACAAAATAGTGTTATAGAAGAAGAATGAAGTTGGAGGATTCCTATATCCTACTGCAAAACTTATTGTAAAGCTAAAGCAATTAAAACAGCATGATACTCAAAAGAAACCTAAAGGAAAGGTAGACGATTGATTTGAACACTGAATAAAAAAGTATTTGCCAAGTCCCCTTGGGGGAACAGCAAGAAATGGGGAAAATTCAACTTCCCCATTTGGAGAATTCTTGATATTTTCACAAGCTTTGGGGCCAGCCAAATCAACAGGCTGAGCCCTCAGTCTTGGGGTTTGTTCATATGAAACTTATCCCTGCAAAGGATAGACTAAGCCTACTTAAAATTAGGCCTAAGAGCCACCCCCAGAGAACCTCTTTTGTTGCTTGGATGTGGCCTATCCCTCTCTCAGGCAAAACAGCAAGCAAACTCACTGCCCTCACCCTCTCTCTGTATGGGGCATGACTCCCACAGGTATAAATCTCCCTGGAAACATGGGACAGAAATCCTAGAATGAGTTGAGACTCAGCATGAAGCGATTGAGAAAACCTTCTTGATGGAAAGGAGGAAGAGAGAAATGAGACAAAATATAGTATCGGTGGCTGAGAGATTTCAAGCAGAGTCACAAGGTTATCCTGGAGGTTATTCTTATGCATTTTATAGATATCTCCTTTTTAGTTTAAGGTATATTAGAGAAGCTAGAGGGAAGTGTGTAATTGTGTGACTATGTGATTGTGAAAACCTTGTGTCTGATGCTCCTTTTATCTATGACATTGACAGATGAGTAAAAAATATGTATTAAAATAAATAAATAATAAGGGAAAGAAATGTTAAAATAAATTGAGTAGATTGAAACACTAGTGAACAATGTAAGGGAGTGGTAAGGTATATAGAAAAAAAATAGGGAGAACAAAGTTTAAAATCTATTGAGTAGGGTGGACCACAGCAGCTCAGCAGGCAGCAATCTCGCCTGCCATGCTGGAGACCCAGGTTTGATTCCCGGTGCCTGCCCATGCCAAAAAAAAAAAAAAAAATCTATTGAGTAGATGGAAATACTAGTGGTCAATGAGAGGGAGGGGTAAAGGGTATGGTATGTGTGAGTTTTTTTACTTTGTTCTTTTTTATTTCTTTTCCTGGAGTGATGCAAATGTTCTAAAAAATGATCATGGTGATGAATATACTACTATATAATGATATTGTGAGCCATTGATTGTACAGCATGCACAGAATGTTATCTCAAGGAAATAATAGTCTCTTCATCAAATGGTGCTGGACATCTGGAAATTCACACTCAAAAGAAAGAACATACACCCCTACCTTTCATCATATACAAAAATCAATTTAAAATTAATCAGCAACCCATATATAAGAGCTAATACTATAAAACTCTTACAAGTAAACATAGAGAATTATCTTCAAGACCTTTCTTCAGGCAATAGATTTTTATATTTTGTAACAAATGCACAAACAACAAAAGAAAAAAATAGAGAAAATGGACTTTATCAAAAATAAAAACTTTCATGCAGCAAAGGGCGTTATCAAGGAAATGTTAAGATAAGCCACAGAATGTGATAAAATATTGGAAAGCATATATTGATAAGGATTTAATATCCAGAATACATAAGGAATTCTACAAATCCACAACAAACGCCCAATTAAAAATAATGGCCCAACATTTTAATTTTTATCTCCCCAAAGAAGATACTCCTACGGCCTATATACATATGAACAGATGTTCCACACAATTAGCTATTAAAGATATACAAATTAGAACTGCAATGGCATATCACTTCACACCCACTAGGATGACTATTATTTTAAAAACTGAAAATAAATATTGGTGAGGATGTGGATAAATAAGAACACTTATTCATTGTTGGTAGGAATATAAATGGTGAGAACACTGTGGCAAGCCATTTGACAGTTCCTCATAAAGGTAAACATAGAATTAACACATGGACTGTCAATTCAACCCCTAGGTATCTACTGAAAACAACTGAAAGAAGGGACTCTGCATATATTTGTACACCAATGTTTACTACAGCATTCATAATAGCCAAAATGTGGACAACCCAACTGACCATCAACAGATGAATGTGTAAAAAAATGGACCATCATTCAGCCCTAAGAATAAATGAAGTCCTGGAACATGCCACAACACAAATGAACCCTGAATGTATCATGTAGTTTGAAATAAGCCAGACCCAAAGGAAAATTATTGCATGATTTTTCTTATCTGAAATACTTAGAATAAGCAAATTCATAGAGAAAGAAAAGCAAAGCAGTGGTTACCAGAGATATGGGGAGGGTTAACAACTGAGTACAGGTTTTGGTTGGGGATGAAGACTACAGTCTGGAAATGGTGTTGAAAATTGCACGGTATTGTCAGTGTCCAGGAATTGTCCACTCAAAATGATTTTTATGCTATGCATATTTTATTGCAATTAAGATGAGGAAATAAAATAAATCAGTTTACCATAGACACAAATGGATTTATTTTTGGATTCACAGTTGATTTATAATTTTATCCTTATGCTAGTACCATGCTGTTTTCATGGCTGTGGTTTTGTAGCAAGTTTTGAAATCATGAAGTGTGAGTTCTCCAACTTTGTTCTTCTTTTTCAAGATTGTTTCGGCTATTCTGGGTCCCGAGCATTACCATACCAGTTTTGGCATTAGCTTGTCAACTTGCGCCCAGAGTAAGCTAAGATTTTGATAAGTAATTCATTGAATTTATAGATAAATTTGAGAACTATTGACATCTTAACAATTTTAAATCTTCAGATCCATGAATATGGGATGTTTTTCCATTTATTTAGATATTCCTTAATTTCCTTTGATAATATTTTATAGTTTTCAGAGCATGTTTTGCACTTTGTTGTTAAATTTATTCCTGAATATTTTGTTCACTTTGATGCTATTGCCAATGGAATTTTTTAAAATTTCATAAGTGCTTACAATTCAATTGATTTTTGTACACTGTACTGATCTTGTATCCTACAGCCTTACTGAACTCACTTATGGGTTCTAACAGTTTTTTCAAATGTTTTCCATAGGATTTTCTTATACATGGGCATATCATTTGAGAAAATAAATAGTTTTAATTCCTCCTTTCTATTCTGATTGTTGTTTCTTTTTCTTGCCTCATTGCCCTGTCCAGTGTATTATAATGTTGAATAGAAGTGATGAGAATTGACATTCTAGCCTTGTTCCTGATCCTAGGGGTAAAGCACCATGTCTTTCATCATCAAGTATGATGTTAGTTTTGGGTTTTGTACAGAAGCCCTTAATCAGTAAGGCAGTTCTATTCATTGTTTGTTGAGTATTTTTGTCATGCAAGTTTGTTGGATTTTGTCAAATGCTTTTTTTTTTGCATCTGTTTAGATGATCTTGTGCTTTTGGATTTTATTCTGCTGATATGGTATATTACCTTTATTAATTTTTAGATACTAAAGCAACTTTGCATTCTTGGTATAGATGTCATTTAATTGTAATGTATGATTATTTTCATATGTGGCTGGAATTGTATTGCTATATTTTGGTCATGATTTTTAAAAACATTTTAATGAGAGATATTTGTCTGTAGTTTTCTTTTCTTGTGGTGTCTTTGGTTTTGGTTCCAGTGTAAACCAGCTTCATAGAATGAGTTGGTAAGTGTTTCACCATTTTCTAATTGTTTTTAAAGAGTTTGTGCATATTGATGTTAATTATTCTTTAAGTGTTTGCAGCCATGTAGTGATTCAAACCAATTCACACCAGTAAATACTCATAGGCCTGAGCTTTTTTTTTTACATTTGTTACTAATTAAATCTTTTACTTGTTAAAAGTTGTCTAATAAGATGGTGCCCTGGTGGTTCAGTGGCAGAATTCTTGCCTGCTGTGCTGGAGAACCAGGTTCAATTCCCTGAGCCTGACCATGCCAAAACAAAGCACACACAAAAAAGTTGTCTAATATTTTGCTATACAACTATGCATAGTAATCTTTACAATCCATTTTATTTTGGTAAGGTTGGCAGTAATGCCCTGTTGTTCATTAATGATTCTAATAATTTTGATCTTCTCACCTTTATTCTTGGTCAATCTAAATAACTTTTTTTCAATAATGCAGCTTTTGGTCTACAACTTGACGTAAGTGTCTTAACTTGTAAAAAAAGCATCAGATTTGGAGAGATGTGAGATATGGAAACGTTGAATATATGTGAGTTACACAAACATTACTTTCATTTCCTCATTGTTGTGATATTATTACTCATTACATTTATAATTGTTGCAAACCTAACAATATGTTGATACAATGTTAATTTACACTATTTTCTTGTTGTCTTTTAAAGAAGCTAAGAGTAGAAAGAAGATCCAGTGTATATTTATAGATTTTGTTATATTAACCTTCTTATTTATGATTTCTGGTTCTCTTGATTTGTTCCTTTGAATATAAGTCACTATCTGAAGTCATAGTCTTAGTGTAATACAGCTTTGTTCTTACCCATATCCTTGCACTTTTATTAGCAAATACACTACATTTTCATATGGTATAGGTTGAGAAATACAGTATATAGATATTGTTTTAAGCAATTGCTTTTAAATCAGCTAAAGAAAAAAGGAGAGGAAATATGCATTTATACTATCTTTTATAATTACTTAATTATTTTATCTAAACTTATTTTGTGTACATGTGTATATTTAAATTACTCTTTGGTGTCAGCCTGAAGCATTTTCAGCTTGAATAACTTTCTTCAGTATTTCTTGTAAGTTGGGTCTGCTAACAGTAAGTTCTCAGTTTTGATTTAGCTAGGAATCTATTTTGCTTTCATTTTTGAAAGATGGCTTTGCTGGATATAGGATTCTTGGTTGATTGTTTTCTTGTTCTGTGTACTATGAACATGCTATCCCCTTGCATTCTTACCTCCATTGATTGTGTTGAGAAATCAGACATTATTTCTATAGATGTTCCCTACAGAGTGACTTGTTTTTCTTTTCAGGATTTTTTCCTTGTCTTTGACTTTCAGAATATTTACTATTTGACTTTCAGAATATTTACTATGACGTGCTTATTTGCGTATCTCTTTGCATTTATTCTACTTTGATTTTGTTGATTATCTTGGAGATGTAGACTAATGTATTTTTTGAAAAATTTTTGGAAGTTTTCAGTCATCTTTTCTTCAAATATTTTTTTTCTGCTCCTTTCCTTGTCTTCTGAATTTGCAATATACATATACTGGTACATTTAATGGTGACCCACATTTTTCTTAGGCTCTGTTCATTTTATTCATTCTTTTTCTTATTGTTTGAATTGCCTAATATCTCTCAATTTATATTCAACCTTGGTAATTCTTTCTTCTGCCAATTCACATAACTGTGAGACCCTCTAATCATTTTTTTTTCATTTCAGTTAATGTACAATTCAACCCCAGAAGTTCCATTTGATTCTTTCTTAAATGTCTATCTTTTTATTAATAATTCTCTATTTGATGCCACTTTACTTCCCTAATCAAAGACTTAATAGTTGACTTTTAAGTCTTTGTTAAACTTGACATCTGGTTACTCTCACAGGTAGTTTTTTCTTCTGGTGGATGTCACATAAACTCTTTTGGGGAACTGACAATTTAGATAATATATTGTAATAACTCTGGGTACTGCATCCCTCTCCCCCCATGTTCTGAGGCTTAGTTTTGTTACTTGTTTACGTCATTAGTGACTGGATGTATTATTATAGTGAAGTTTATTTCCCTCCTCCTGTGAAGCTTCTGATATTATTCACCAAGGCAGACAGACTTAGGTATATGTTGCAGTCACCCTTGGGAAGTTAGTGGTTATGACAGGTCTCACTTAGACCTAACCACACCCAAATGCTAATGTATTCTAATTGCCAAATGATTGTTCTTATTTTTTTAACAATGCGCTGGAGAAAAATTGCTTCATATGCTAATCCAACCTAATTCAGGTACTTTGAAGGGGTAGTTTTGAGGACAGTGTTTGAAATTTGTTCTGACTCTAGAAGAGCTCTTCCAAGGAATCTTTTTCCCTGTTTGTCTTGGAAAACTAGTGAACCAATAATTTTGCCTACATGTCAACTAAATCTAACAATCTCCTCTTGATTGCTTTTCACCACAGCTTCCACTGTTCTTGACAACACACTTAAGCTTGAACTTCTCCATACTTTGTTTCAAGTGAAGTCAGTTGCTTTAAGGAGGGCTTGGGGGCTCTTTATTCTGTGGTCTTCTCTATTTGAGCAAAATCTCTAAGCCATTGCTCTGGTGCTGGGGATGAGGCCAGTGATATGTCTGTTGCTGATTGACACTACTGCTTTAGGGTATGCATGCTCAGTGGAAAAAGAGGAAGCAGCCCCCAGTTTCCTTATCTTACCTTTCTTGTGATGGACCTGTACTCAAAAATCCAGGGCAAGGGTGAGCAGGAATCCAGTATTCTCAGTAGAACAGTTCTCAAGATGTGTCCCCATAACACAAATGGAGGATACATGGAAGAAAGGGGTGGACACCCCTTAGCCATAATCTCACAGAATTTAGACACACCAGGTTAGCTGGAGTCAGGATTAGAAATGCTGATATCCTGTTCCCCTTGGCCATCAGGAAAGGATAGCCTTCCAATTGAGATATGAGGGGAAAGGGAGCCCTGTGTTCTTGGATTTATCAGACAAGAGTCGAGTTTCCATTTCACTGAGCTGAGAGAAGGGAGGATGCAGATTTTTATCTATTTTCACAGACCTTCTCAGTTTTTATTGAATTGTAATAGATTTTCTCAATAAATACTTCTTTATTTGATGTATGCCCTTAGGGCCATTTCTAGAGACTTTATTTTTAAATAATTTTCACCAGTTTTGCTGGGGAGCAGGTTTGTGGAGCTTCTCATATTGTCATGCCGGATGTGGAACTCCATAATAGAATCGCAGCAGTGTCTCAGAAGGGAGAAGTCAGAAGTGAGATATTTATAAAGCTTTGGCATCTGGACTCAAGTTTTTAAGATGTATATTTCAAGCTAAGAAACCAGGTAGGATTGGGCATGTTTTGTGATATGATAGCTTTGAATTTTTGGTCACAGCAAAGTGGAGAGCCTTAAAACAAATTTGGTAAGTAAAATATCATTTTATATGTAAACTATACAGGTCAGAAGACTGTTTTTGATGTGAGGGAAATGATAATTGATACATTAGTAAATAATTGATAAATTGATGTGAGGAAATTTTCAGAAGCAAACAGTAAAATTAGTTATGGTCTCATCTTTCCTGGGAAAAGGATTCATGCAACAAATAATTGAAGTCTTGTTAACATAGACAGTCTCAATTCTCAATAACGAATCATGTTAGAAATTTCTTTATATTTAACTACTCTTGAATTTATGAAATAAACATGACTTGTCCATGAAATAATTTACATATTTTTTGTACTACAGGATTATATTTTCAAATATGTGATTAGAATTATTGCATATATATTCATAAGTGTGATTAAGCTATAGTTTTCTTTTTCATACTTTCATTTGTCACCCTTTGGGATTAAAGTTCTAGCTTCAAAATATGAATTAACTTCTTTACCTTTTCAACATTTGGTAGATTTTAAATAACTTTGAAATTCTTCAGTTTTTAAAGTTGAGATGCACATCATCTATACATCCATCAGGTCCTTTTGCTTTTTCCCATGAAAAGATCATTAATCACCTTTTGGTTTTCTTCTATGGTAAATTGTATGTGAAAAATTTGTACTTATTTAAGCTAGTTCTTTTTCTGCTTCTGTTTCCAGACTTGGCTTCTTAGGTTCTTGGCCATGCTGGGAGAAAGAATTAAAGGGCACAGAACAGAGAGTAGGCAGGCAGAAAATTTATTAGGAATATATGTGAAATGAACATGTGGGGGCTGTCACAAGGAAAGAAAAGTGAGGTGAGAGGCCCTGGTGCTGTGGGGCAATTTGCTTTTATAGCTTTTTGTTCCCTTGTAATTGTCATTAACAATTTTACTACCCTCCCCTTTTCCTTCATTCACTGATGCTTAATCATAGATGAGCCACTCAGGTGGGTCCACTGGTCCCCAAGTACTGTTTATTGCTGTTCTTTTCAGGGATCCCTTTCACACTGAGGCCTGACCACTTCTTGGAATTTGACCTTTGCTCAGCCAGCTACTGCCCTAATTCTAACCCTACCTCACTTCCTTTTCCTTTGTTTTTCTAATGTCCATTACATTTTTATGATCTGTCCTCAAGCTTACTTCCTCTCCTTTCATCATAATATGATTTTAAGATAGATATCATGAAGAGAATATAGGGAATCAGCTAGGTCAGGGTAGGACTTCCTGTATCTACAAAATTGGTTTTGTAGAAAATAGAAAATATAAGTAAATTCTCTAAAATTCAATTTTTGTCATTAATAAATTTTAGAAATGTTAAGGTGCAGTCCTCTGAGGACTGAGGCTCTCCTGCCCACATTTGCTAATAACTCACACCTGAGTCCTTCTGCAGAAAATACCTTCAACCATAGAAAACTGCATGGCCCAATGTATGGTCACCATGTTGTTACTGGACAAAGGCCATGCATTCTTTTGCTCTAAGTGCTCAATAACCAGTTACTGAGACACCAGGGTTTCAAAGAGAGAGTTTATTAGTAGGTGCATAGTAGGACAGCATATGGCCTATCAGCCCAAAATTTATCTCCCTGAACTGCAGTAATTCTGATAGTTTTATTAGAGAAAAGATGGGCAGGATTTAGGATAATGAGCACAGTGGTCCCAGATGACATAATTAAAGGCGATCTAATCGATTGAGCATGTGCAGATTGATTTTAAGCTGAGTCACAGAATGTATATTGTAGCATGAAACCAGGATTGAGGCTGTGAAACTCCAAGAATGTTATGCAAAACACCAGGAGAGCCAGGATCAAGGCTCTGAAGTTTCAGGAAGCAAGCTTTATGGGTCTGTGCACACAGGGCTCAGCCAAGTCACCTCTGAAAGTTTGAGCCCTGAACAGGGGCTGACACCAGATTTTATAGACTGAATGACTCATTTTGGGACAGGATTTTCATAACATGGTAACTAGTGGTGCTCGAGGGAAGTGATTGGTTGAGTGCTGATGAGGAAGGGTTGCAAATCTGATTTTACAGAAACAGATGAGTGGTCTCAGGGGAGGAGTTTTACAGGGACTTCTTTCATCCTAGCTATGTGCAATTTACCATCCTGGGGGCCTGGGAGACTCTTCAAGGAGGAAATGGCCTGAGTAAACAGAGGCCTGTCTGCTGCAACAGGAAGTGGCTTGGACAAACAGGGGCTGCCTGCTACATTCCTCTCTTTGATGCTTGTCCACATCAGTGGACAATTGCATCACTTATACTTTGTTTTCTTTCTGGAGTTTATTTTAAAAGCATATCCCAGCTGATCCTGCCATCCCAAGGGAATTAAGAAACAGCTGGCTTAATAGTTGTTGTTGCATAAGACCCAGCCCACCCATCCGGAAGCTGTCTATAGGCTGTTTGTACATCCAATAGAGTCCTGCAGGGGCCTGCCAGGGACCAGGGGTGCCTGCATTTTTCCAAAATTTGGTTAGGTTAAGCATGGGAAAAAAGGATACTTAGGCTGGTTTGCAGCTCCTCAAATTTCGGCCATGCATGGATCAGTCAGCTTCCTGGAGTGACTGAAGCAGGATTCTTAGATCTCCTCAGG